>JBBYHK010029680.1:0-10053 GCA_038382065.1 Adansonia grandidieri | reverse complement strand
TATATTTTATTTAAATTTAATTATAATATATATAATATTAATAAAAACTATTCTTTAATGTGATAAATAGTAATTCTGGCTTAAATAGACAAGTCTAGATATGTTAAATAAGGGTCTGAGATTGAGATTTTAAAAAAATTTGGATCACGGTCTAGCCCAACCCATGAGCAAGTTTAATCATATTTAAAATATAAATTATGTTTTTAATATTTAATTAAATTATGAAAAGAATATTAAAATAAAATTTATTATTAAAGTTTTTTGTTTATAAAAAATTATTCAATTCTAATTTCTTCATATTTATTTTTAGTATTAAATTCAGGTTCGAGCTCAGGTCGGGCTTGGGTTTTAGTTTTTTCAGGTTCGGGTCATTTCGGATTCGGGCTATTTCGGATTTGGGCCATTTGGGTTTGGGTCATTGACTTTTGATCAAATCGGGTTCGGTTCGGTTCGGGTTCGAACTCGAATTTTTTCTAATGAATTTTCGACTTCGGATTCATTTTGTCACCTCTACTTAAATCCAAGCAAAAACGAAATCTAATCTATCAACTCCCAATTTTCCAAAAGAGTCTTCAAAAGAATAAGCTTCTTTATAAATATGAACAAACTCCACTAACTTCATCTTATCGCGTGAAAGATCCATATAGTTAAAAAGCATCCACTCCTTTCCATGGTCAAGCTTCCTTGTTTTTAACCTACGATATAGCCAACATTGAATCAGATTCAATAATGAGATGTTTCTTGTTCATCCATGAGCATAAGGAAAAAACATGTAAAGCATATCTAACGGCCATGATTTCAACATAAATCACCTCTTTGCATCCTAATGGTCCATAAAATACTACTTTTACAACCCCATTTTCATCTCTTAAAAAACCTCTGCATTTGGCAGAAGCCGATAATCTTCTCACCATTCATCCACATTAAATTTCAAAGAATTTCCAAAAGGCCAACCTAGAAACAGAGGCTTTTGTTAGGATTTCTCCTGCACGTTTCTTCACTAATGGAGTCCGTATCATCCCAAGCGCTAATCCCATAAAGTTATCGTAATTTCACAAAAAATAGAACCTCACCTCCATCCCGCTTCTTCTTATTAACCACGGTTTTTCTAACCACAGAGTCCACAATGTAGCCCCACAAACCTCTAGCCATCTCTTTCTTAATATTCCTTTAAAACTCCACATTGATAAATAAACTTAGCCACATTATCGGATGCCACCCAAATAACACCCCACCATTTAAAAATTTCCCCCAAATAAACCACGCATATGGGCAGAACAAAATGATATGAGAGTTGTCCTCCTCAACCCCCGAACACTCTGAACACAACCTTAAATTCTCCTCAATCTCAACCCCTCTAAATCTCAAAAAGCTTTTCATTGGGATGCAAATCAAAATAGCAAACTATAGAAAGTGTTTAACTTTTGGTGGGATAATACGTTCCCAAATTGAAGTAAACCATACCTGTTAAGGAGATTCAAAAAGTTTACGGTCGAGCTTCTCTACCAATTTCTTCACCGAGAAACTCCTTTACTCGTTAGCCCTTCAAATCAACTTATCCTTGGCATCAAAATTTAGCTAAACATTCACCAACAATCCAAGTAAAGTTGATAACATTTCATATTCCCATTCAAATCTAAATTAAGAACCCACTCACCTTCCTCATTTACCAATTCATTCACTTTACATTCTTTTTGCTCCACCAATGAAAATAATTTGGGGGGGGGGGTGGGGTTAAATATATGACGAGATTGCCTGGTGCTGTAATCATCGTTGATCGGCAAGAAGAATAAACCTTCGTAAGAGCTCTCTCACCAATCCATCTATATACCAAAACATAATCCAAACCTTCATAAGAGCTCTCTCACCAATCCATCTATATACCAAAACATAATGCAAACCTTTATAAGAGCTCTTTCACTTATCCATCTATCATGCCAAAACATAATGCATTCTTCGTTTCCAAACACTCCCCTAACTTACTTTTCTTATTCAACCACACCACGTTTCTCCACGTATATGACATGTTTTTCTGATTTTCCTCCAAAGCAAGCCATGGCAGATTCCCCTTTCATAAACAAGTCATTCCATAAAGTATTTTTTCCACTTCATAACACCACTACCATTTCCAAGCAAAGCTAAATTTTTATTCACAATGTTGGATATACCCAATCCCCCAAAGTACTTTGGTTTGCACACTGTCACCCATTTCACTTTCAACATTTTTCTCTTCTATTGCGACTCATCCATAAAAAATCCCTCTTGATTTTCTCTATTCTCTTAATAACTCCTTTCGGTGCTTCGAAGGTAAACAGGTAGTAAATAGGTGTTGATCAGAGTCACTCTTCCTCCAAACGACAAAATTTTCTCAGCCACAATACTAATCTCTCTTGCATTCTGCATAGTATAGGTTTCCACATACGTATACTCTTTGGACTGTCACCAAAGGGAACACCAAGATACAGGGAAGAAAGATGATCCCAACAACATCCAATTTATTTAGCTAAAGCCTTCGCATTTTCTGAATCAGTTCTAACTGGATAAACCTTTGGTTTCCTGAAATTAATCTTCAAACCAGACGGTACTGAGAAATTACTTAATAATCTTTCGATGCTACTTGCCTATTCCAGTTCAGCCTCCAAAAACACAATGGTGTCATCGGCAAATTGTAGACGTGAAATGCAAAAACCAGCTTCTGACACCTGAATCCCCTTAATAAACTCCAATTCTTTAGCTCTTCTTATTAGTAAATGAAGAACCTCAACTGCCATAAGAAATAAAAAAGGAGACAGTGGGTCCCTCTATCTTAGCCCTTTATTCATCATAAAATCTACAGTTAGAGAACCATTAACCAGCACTGCCACTGCTATCATTGAACGACATCCTTTAATCCATTTTCTCCATTTACAACCAAACACCATTCTTTCCATCATCCAGAGTAAAATCTCTCAATCAATGCAATCATAAGCCTCCTTAAAATCCAACTTCAATATAATTCCCCCTTTCTTCCACAGCCTCTTCATCTTGCAATGCACCACTTCACCTGCTAATAATACACCATCCATAATTTGTCTACCCTTAATAAAAGCACTTAGTATATCGTTTATAATCAAATTTATCGCCATTATCAATCTATTAGACAAAATCTTTGCTAATATTTTACACAATGAATTCATCAATGAAATTGATATATAATCATTCAAGGATGAGGGATAACCTTCAGGATCATTGAAATAAAGGAAGAATTGACCCCTTTGTTGATCTTCTCTCTATGAAAGTAATCCATTACAAACTCTATTAACTCGTCTTTGATATAGAAATTAAAATTGAACCCATCTGGACCCAGTGCGTTGGACCCATCACAGTCCCACAACACACTCTTTAGTTCAGCCTTTGAGAAAGGTTCTTCCGGCTTCTTTGATTCATCACCCAATAGTTTCACGAAACTTAACTCCTCAATCACAGGTCTTCTCCAATATTCAGCGCTGAAATGATCTCTAAAATGTTTCATGATTTCAGCCTTTACAGTTTTCACATCATTAACCCAGACTCCTTTAACTCTCAACCCATGCAAGAATTATCTATAATCTATAATTTTATATATTATGAGACAAATATTGAAAAAAAAAAAAGAAAAGAAAGTGATCAAATTTGGTGTTACTTTAAACTTGCTTATTAATAACTGAGTTTGTATTTTATAACTCAGTGATGTCATGTACATCCTCACTATTTTTTTTTTTTATATAGTTTTTAACTTCTTGGCTATTATGGCAAGTTGTCCATTGTTGTTTTTATCCATGTTTTGTTATAAATTATTTTGCAAGACTCAATTATCTTTAGTTAAATTTTATGCTTTTTTTTTTCGTACTCAAAATAAAATTTTACATGCATTTGCAGTGCCATAAAGTCTAGTTTTATAAAAAGAACTATAATTCCATTAAAAACTTTGTTAAATGATTTATTTAATAAATTAAAATATTTAATTAAAAAAGAAAGAAAAATTTATTGTAGAAATATTTTGTACTATAAATAAAACCCTTATTAAATGAGGTTTATATGTTTTCAATGACGTTAAAATACTAAAAAGACTTTACTATTTCACCTTTTTTAGGTATGTCCATGTATTATTATTATACCTAAATAAGTTCTTATCCTTTAAATTGTATTATAAATAAAATTTTATTTCGAAAGGAAAATTGATTTATGTTTAAGATTTATTTAAGTATAAATTAAATATAATTATTTATTTAGGTACAAATTAATAGTTAAGGGCTTAATTATGTATAAATTAAAAATTAATGACTTATTTAGCTAAAATAAGAGTACAGAAACTCATTCACATAAAATGATAAAGTTAAAGGTTTATTATTATTATTATTATTATTATTATTATTATTTTAGTCTTTTAATAAATTATGTTTTAAAAATTTTTCACTCATGTTAGCTCAGTGCAATAATAGAAAGAGAGTGAACTTATTTCTTGAGAAATTAATGTAAAATTAAAATAAGTATGAAAGTCAATAAGAGAACGATCCTCACTAAAATTACAATGAAGGATAGATCCTTAGATATAAGAGATTCTTCTTCAAAAATTTCTAAGAATTTTACATTTTTATTTCAAAAAAGGATAAACCTTTTCTAAAACTAATACTACTAGAGAAAAGTTTATTTTCGACGGAAATAATCAATTGAAAATATTTGTCTATTTCCAACGGAATACAACAATTTTGACTGAATTTTCATTGGAAAATATTAGAAAGATTTTTTATGGAATTTTCATTGAAAATTATTCAATTTCATCAAAATTAAATTTAGTGCATAATTGTTCATAACATCAAATTTATTTAGGATAGAATTCAACAATTTCTGACAGATAAATCCATCAAGAAAAATATTTTTTGTAATTAAATAAAAATTATATATTCTTTTTTATTTTGATCATAAAAATATTTTCAACAGAATGTTCAGTCAAAAAAGTTAACTTTTCCTATAGAAAATTTCATCAAAAATTCAAAAAACATTTTTGATGGAATTTTTTGAACAATATTATCTTAGGAAAAGTTCAAAAATTTGAATGTCCAATGGATATGATCTTAGGAAAAGGTCAAAAATTTGAATTTCCCACCCAAAACATTTTTTGTGGAATCTTTTGTTAGAAAAGGTTCAAAAATTCCGTCCAAAATACTTATTTCCAAGTGAATTGTCGTTGGAAATAATTGTTTCTGACGAATACATTCGGAGGATGAATCAATTGACAAAACTTTTTCTGACTAAATTTTCCATCAGAAAAAAACCAAAATTCTATCAGAAATATTTTTGTTGTAAATGTCGATTGTCGGTGCCTCTTCCTTATTTCTCCTCTGATTTTAAATTATTTTTCTCTCAAACTCTCTCCACTTTTTACAATTTTAAGGTTTTTTTTTTGAGTTTTTAGAGTTATTTTTGCCAGTGTTTTTATGATTTATTGTTTTTTTTTTTTAATTATTGGTTTGTGTTTTTGCAAGTTTACATGTTCCTTTTTTCATCTTTTGGCCTTTCAATTCTCTCTTATTTATTAATTTGGTATTTTCATTTCATTATTATTTTTAAATGATCTTTTTGTAATTGGTGTTGTATATATATATATATATATATGTATATATATATGTTTTATTAACTAGGTTTTAGGATGTTATTAGTTAGATGTGATTTTTAGATTAATTTTTACAATTTTGTAATATAATTTTTGTAGATTAACTTAAAAACACTGTTAAGATATTTTTACAAGTATAAAAATGTTTTTGTTTTATTTTTTAAGCTATGGCATCTTCCTTTCTCTCATCTGTGGCTATCATCGTCGCATTACTTCTCGTGCTATAGGAAACATAAATAAGTTAAATTTTTGTATAAATGTAAATAATTTTTTTGTTTAGTTAATTATGCTATAGAGAAATTAATTAATTTTTTAAAATAATTTTATGTTTTAAATTTATTTGCATTGTAGATATAATTAATTTTTAAATATAAATTTAAATAATTCTCTTAAGTACGTACTTATCTTTAAAATTATAATTATTTATATTATAAATACAATTAATTTTTTTATTGTTGTTATAAATGTGATGCAAGCTACTTATAAAGGTAGAGCTTGAGGTGGTTGTCAACACCAACAGGGGGCTATGTTCCATGTATTTAGAGCTGCTACCTTATGTTGTGGATCTATGAATGCTGGGATGTTCGTGACAGCTAAGAAAAGTTCACTTCCTTCTTACGTGACACCTCTACCACTGAGAGATGATTTTAATCAGTATTTTTTTATCTGATCTCCCAGACTAAGATATTGATGAGGGTCGATCAGACCTATTGTCGAATTTCCACCATGCAAGTCTACCTATTATAGACAAGTAATATAGTGATGAATAGAGTATCATTCCCACAAAGAATTGTACTAAATTGGCTAAATACTAAACTTAAAACAATTTAATTTTATTCAAAAAGAATAATTAAAAGATCTCTAATTAATATTAAAATTAAACTAAAGTTAACTAAATTAAATTTAACTATATAGCAAAAAAAAATTAAATGAGGTTTACTTAATCAATGATAAAAGTCTAAAATTACAATTTTCCTCAACACTTCATTTGAATTTATTTTACTCTTTTAACTTAACTAATGATAATGAGTTGTTAACCTAAAGTTTTAATTTATTTATAAGTATCTTTCGATGGTCATATAAAAATATCTCTTTTAACCAATTTACTATATCTCTACACAAATTAAATCAAAAGAAACTCATTAAGATTAGACCCTAATTTGGTTACATATGGCATGCTCGTATATTCTTATCTAACATGCAGATCAATTTATCATGATAAATGAATATGAAACATATGTCATTCAATCTAGGTCTAAACACTAAATTCTCTTTTGTAAGTTCATTAAAGTTACTAAATCAACCTAATTGATGAACAATCAATTAAAAGCATTAAGAACAAGATTGAACAAAAAACTCAGATATCATTCAATCAAGAACAGAGAATAAAATAATCCAAACTATCGTAACCCTAGAAAAAGAATTTAGTTCAGATTGAACAGATAAAATATAAAACACTAAAGTTTCACTAATATAAAATACAATAAAGCGAAAAATATTAAAGGAAAAGAAAAAAAACTAAGAGTTGCTAGGTCTCGTTCTTCAACTTTTTCAATCCTTCTCTTATTGCAAAATTTTGATGGCTTCTTTTCCTTTTTAAAAATAATAGCTATAAAGTATCTAGGGATGATTCAAAACCTAATCCTAAGAATCCTATTTATAGGCAAAATCTCAAAGTGGAGAGACTTGATCGGCAAGTAGCTTGAGCATATATTTTTGGAAATTGCCAAATTAGAACCACCTTGCTTGATTGAATCTGTTTTCCTTTTCCATTAAGTTATTGCACTTTTAGAAACTCTTTTAGATTTTGACTTACAAAAATATAGAAAGTATTTAAATAACTAAATAATTAAAAATAAGGAAAGTAAATAAAACTAAATTAAAAACTATTAGAAATAAATAAAATCTAAATAGAATACTAAATTAAAAAATACTAAATTTAAATAAAATTTAAATAAAAATCTCTAAGACTTAGCTAATTTAATTTGCATAATGAGACTAAGAAACTCTATTTCATAGAGTTATCACACCTCAAACTTAACATTTTGCTAGTCATCGAGCAAAACAAAACAAAAGAAAGAAGCAAAACTAAACGAATAAAATGAAGCGCAAGTTGAAATGAACGTACTCGAATGATGATTACCTTAATTTTTCTCAAAAGTCATCTCAATATCCCAACTTAAGGTAGACGCAAACATAATTCAAATTCATGTTTCAATTCAATTATAAATCTCAATGCTTTGAATGGATTTCCAGTCTGTAAATGATCCCTTTACAAATCATTGCATGCAAACTGAATAAATTTATACTAATGCAAACTACGAACTATACTAGATTCTCATATGTTTGCTTTTCATCTCTCTCTCCACTAATGTAGACAACACCTCATTAAAGATCATGTAGGACTTTATTAAGCTTGTAATGTAAGGCTAGGGTAAAGGTAGGATAAAGGATATTTCAGCTTAATTCACCTACAGACACTTTTCATTGTCTAAATCTTTTATCAAGCCTTTCTCAACAAGTTTGAAGCACATTTCCCTTTTTTATGACATTTTCTTTTTCATGCCATTTTATCAATTTACACACTTTTACATGTTTATTTTTTCTTTTTCAATTTTTTTTATTTTCTTCTTTCTTTTTTTTTTCATGCTTTATCAATGCAACATAATTCAAACATGGCTCATAATATTTTCTGAAACAATTTCATGCTCATGTTTATGTAGTGGAGGTTGATCATAGTTTTTCTTATTAGGCTAGGCTAAAAATATATATGGCAATCAAAAGAAAAGAATATATTAATTAAGCTCAAAAGGTAAACTAGGATAATTATATATAAAGGTATGCTTAAAAAGGCTTAAACAATCCAAATATAGCCCAAATCATCTCTTCAACTTCTTGTTGTTTAAGATTTTGTCTCAAGAGAGAATTAAACAAATTCTAGGCTTCTAGATATAATTGCCATTTACATCAACATAAACAGTCTTTAAATAAATGATACAAATCGATGCAAGAGACTAAGTGCTTAGAATTTTTGAAAAGCGCATTTTAACAATGAGAAAAACAAAAAAATTTAATCATGAAATTAAATTATGCTTATATTTTCCCAAGAATCAAAATAAACTAATAAATAAATTCTCATCATTAGATAATGATCTCATCATATTACACATAAAAGAGTTTAATCTAGATCATTACTCATGCAAAATAAAAAAGAAAAATTTAAAATGTACTTAAGAAAACTTAAAAAAATGCAAATGCAAAAAAATTAAATGCTAATTACCTCCAAACTCTACTCATTCTAAAACACCCCAAACTTAAAAGAAGCATTTTCCCTAATTCGTAAAAATAAATAAGAGTTAAGATCAAGAATGCTCCATGTCCATTAGATGAGGTGATGGAATTGAGTGGCTAGCATCATTATCTTTTTCCTCGTTCTTGTCCCCACCAAATTGCTTAATGTGAGGTTGTTATGGTGAAAGAGGCATTTAAGGGCCATTTGTCATGTTTAAGCCTAATTAATTTTTGAAGAACTAGAACATTTGTTTTATTGCTTGATTGCATTCCATTTAATGAGCCATTTATATTTCAAGATTAGCCAAACATTGATTGATTGTTAGTACTGCTCGATGTCAACTTGGTCATGGTGGAGTAGGTGAAGAACTAGTGCCAATATATGTTGGCTGAGTAGGTACTTCTTGACCACCCATTTTACTAATCATATTGCAATCAAAGGTTGTCTTGGGGTGGAATAGTTTTTAGGATTCTTCCTATCGAACATTTGCATTGCCATACAAGTAATCTTGGATAGGAACCATAATCCCTCTCTTATTGAATGCATTGTATAAATCTTTGTTGAATGAATAAGTTTGTTGATGTCCATTGACTTCCCCGCAAGGATAAAATAAAAAAAAATTTGTTCTATCTTTGGTAACAACACTTAAATGCTTAGCAGCTATGAAATGCAACCAAATTTGACAATTCTAATATAATTCATTGGATTTGAAGGATATAGGTTCACCTTTGGCTGCCTTCTATTATGTGTTGGGCTTGCAAAGATAGTCTTTCACCTCTTCCAAATCTATGCTGCCTTTTTAGAGTTATGAATACTCATTATGAAGAATTTTAGGTTTATTATAAAAACCATTGATAGCTTTACTGCTCATTGGTACCCAACATTCAGAAACAAAAACTTTATTACATGTTCGTTCACAAGCATTTACGTAAAATTCGTGAACAATAGGTAAAACAATAGATTTTGAAGGTTCATAAAATATTTCTCATCTTTTAGAAGTTATGATATTTTCAATAGCTAGGTAGTTTTAGGGAATTGAATTGAAACCTCTTTGTGCAATCAAGATTTTCACATCCAGTGCTTGGATAAACTATTGCAAAGCCTCTTCGAACAAAAATTTCTATTGAGC
>JBBYHK010029669.1:0-10053 GCA_038382065.1 Adansonia grandidieri | reverse complement strand
ATGTAAAGCTTGTTTCATGTGTAAATTATATCTAATTATTTTCAAATTTATTATTTTTAATATTAATGTAAAACTAATTATGAAAAAAATGCAATATAAAGTTTAAATATTTTATTTATATCAAAATAAATTGATTTACTTTTTAAGGTTAATAAAAAAATTAGAACTTTTAAGATAAAGTGTCCACATAAACTTTTAATTCTTTCTTATTTATTATCAAATTAATCCATTAAACAAAAGCTTTTTAATGAAATTAAATTTCTTATAAATCAGATAAATTTTATTAATAAAAAAAATGCTTTTAATGATAATTTAGAAATAGAGCAAATAAAGTTGACCATTTCACATCCGTACTTTTATATATGCGAGTATTGTCATGAAATACGTTTGCATATGAACACTCATTGATTTATTTTTTTTTGCATATATTATTGTATATTTTAAAATAAATAAATAAACTAATAAAATGTATATTAACTAAAATTGTATTAACATGTAAAATTTGTTTCATGTGAAATTATATCAAATTATTATAAAGTATATTATTTTTAGTATTAATGAAAATTAATTACTAAGACAAAAAATTAGAAGGAAATGTTAATTCTTTGCTATTCATGTCAAATAAATTGATTTACTTTCTAAGGTTAGTGAAGAATTAAAACTTTTAGAATAAAAAAATTTTATAAGTTTTAATTCATTTTTATTTATTATCGAATTAATCAATTTTTTTTAAAAAAATATCTTAATAAAATTAATAAATTAGATAAATTTTATTACTAATAAAAAATATTTTTAATGAAAATTTAGAAATAAAATAAATGCAATGATTATTTTCATTAGCTTAAATTATTTTTCACGTTCATGCTTCTATGTAATAAATTATAAAATTGTAGATTTAAATATAGATTATAGATCGATGACTATTTAAGAGGCTTTCACGATTAAATCAACACTATTAATACACTATGGTGTCGAAAAATTGCTTGTTTCTATAAAATTGTAACCAATAAAATGAGCAAATTAGAGACAAGTTAATTATGGAAGGAATTTAATGTATTTGATAAAAAGAAAAATTGGTAACTATTAGTGAGAGTTTGTGTAAAGATATTAAATCCGCTTTTAAAAAAGATCTTAAAAGGATTATTTATATAAAATAATATATTTGATATAATCGTGATTACGTAGATACATTTTATTCAATATTTAAATAAAAAAAAATATTTATTTTCGATAGCCGAACTTTTTTCTTTTTTGATAGACGAGCGATTGATGTTTTTGTTGGCCAATACGATAAAAGATTATCTTTGTGAAATAATATATTATTTATAGGAAAACAAAAAAAAGCATAATTCCTTTATCTTTCTTAGATTTGTTAGCTAGCAACCACACTAGTACTCTTCCAAAAGACTATCGGAAACGATAAATATATTATGAGAAGAATGGCATGGACGTTTGGTTCAGCCATGTATTTGTATTTTGCTGAGAGCAGTGCACGGATGGACTCAAATTAATTTAAATTTAATTATAAAAATATATAAATATTAAAATAAAAATTAATATTTTTAAATAATAAAATAAATTTTTAAATTTGATCGAGTCTAATAAATAATTTTTATTCAAACTTGAATTCGACTTTATTTGATTTACGAATATCTTTAATTTTTCTAGCCCTTGACCTTGCCTCTTTTTTTTTTTTTTTTTTTTTTTTTTTTTTTTTTTTTTTTTTTTTTTCTGGTTTCTTTCGTTCAAGGCCTTTATTTTATTAAATAGGACTAACTATATATTTATTTATTTTTTCTCAGAAGTGAACTTATTTTTATGGTCACTTGAGTTAAACTCCAATTGGGCATTAAATCGTTTTTATAATAATTGATTTGTACTTTGAGTTCTAGATTATAATAATTAATTAGCAGGCTTAAGTCCTTAATATTGTTTGAGAAATAAACTAAATCCAAACAAGACTTAAAATATATTTGACCATATATATATATATATATGTATGTATATATGTATATGCATAAAGCTAGGCTATTTTTAAAAAAATATGCTGCCTTGAAAGCGATGGATATAGTGGGTAAGCTGATGCCGACTCTCGAGCACAATCCATTCTCTGGATTTCAATGCAGAGTCTAATATCAATTCATTTTTATTTTTTTAAAATTAATTTCAAAACTTGAAAGAGATTGGTTTTAATAAGTTTCCAACCACATTTAGTTAAAACTATCTATGATGACTCTTAATTTTCAGTCATCTCATAAGATATATACGAGATGATTGAATGAGTGATTCGTTTGAGGGGAGGTCCTATTCTGAAATAGAAGATTTTCATGCTCTGATACATTCTAAATATGTTATGACAAGATTAACTAGATTGGAATTTATTGGGAATGGAACTTGTAATTCCTACCAAGTGTCTTGTAGTTTAAATAGTTCATTGCAGTTCAACATCTCCTACCTGGATATCAATTTCATTCTATAATTTACATAGTTTTTTTTTCCTTTTTTGAAGAGAAAGAGGGTTAGTATTGAAAGAGAGAAAAAAGTAGATCCCAGATTACAAGAGAAAAGAGAAATAAATCCACAAGACATTAACTCAAGAAAACATATCAACAGATCATTCTCCCTAAAACGCCCTCTTTAGTAAGTCTGTCAGCAGAATCATCTGCGTCCCTGGGGAACTATACTCCCATTGCGAAGAGTCTTTTTGCTTATTTCAATCATTCTAAGCAAGTTCCTAAATCTTTTAAGGTGCTTTCTTCGAATCTGTAATCCAATTAACAACGTTTTGACTATCACTTTTAATAATGAGATTGTGAGAGTAAACCCATCTAAAAGCCGTGAAAAGGGGGGAAAAAAAAAGAAGAAGCTTTTTTGATAGCCACGATCTCAGCGAGATTAAAGGCTGCATGACCAATCGATCTCGAGAATAATAACTTGACTAACCCTTGTTTGTCCCTAAGGATACCCCCAATTCTAGCAGGCCCAGGTTTGTCAGAGTAGATCTGTCCACATTAAACTTTAAAAAACTAGCGGGTGGCATCTTCCAAGTTGTTGCAGCACACTTTTTCTTTATCCTTTGTATTGGATAGAAAGATGCTGGGAATTCATTAGATCGGTGACACTTCCATTAGCATTTGGTCATTTTGCTTTGGACCAAAGGGCAATTCTCAATTTGATTGCATTAAAAAGCTGCCATAAGTCAAAAGATTTCCTGTAGTTTACATGGTAAGAGCTTAAATGATGTGGTGATCTCGTGTTAGAATATCTCTACTTGAAAATTTTCAATAAGTGATATGAGAGTCAAAGTTCGAAATTTATCATTTATGCAATTATAAGCAGTGATAATTATTCAGCTTTGGGGGAATATATTGGTCGGATCGTGATCATGACCTTGTAGACCTGCAAGAAGAGATCTACTGCAATCAAGTGTCAATTGCAAGTGTGGCGATTCCCAATTGATCTAGTGGTGTCAGCTAATGACCTCCAGAGCCAGAAGACAATGTGAGATAATTCCTACTTAGAAGGAGCATTCAAGACTGATTGACTATGTGTAATCGGGATTACTTGAAGGCTAATGTTTTGGTGGAATTTATGTTAAGGGGAAGATTATTTAATATTTGACCCAAATTTTAATTGGGAATCAATTTAGATTCTGGTATACTTCTATTGGTTGGAGATTATTTGGTAATTAAGTATATTTAATGAATAAATATTTTTAATAGGAAAGAAATTTTGGTGATTAAGATTTATTAGTGATCAAGTAATAGGCTCTATAAATAGAGAATGTATACTAACCTTTAGAATTATGAGAGAGATACAATCCCTATGAGATCTCTACGTAAGAGATATGTTTGCAGGGATGTGGGGAAGAATTTCGTAAATCATCAAATTTATGGAATATAGAGTGTTTCATGTGTTTAAACACTAAGGAGTATGAAATTGGCTTTGTTTCAAAGCTTGGGTTTAATATTTATTTATTAGCTGTTTTGAACTTTTTGTAATCTCTATGTTTGTAATAGATTTTTCCCTCCCATCCATGGATGTACGCAATGGAGGCTGAACCATGTTAAATCTTGTTTTTGTGTGTATAAGTTAACTCGTGTAGGTCTTAGTGTGAATATATTTACGCTAGAAAATTCCTAACAATTCAAAAACCATTTTAAATGATACGTATACAATTTAAAACAACACTGGCATATTAAATGAACATGAAATGACAAGAGTGATACTTTAGGATTCTAAAGGCTCTAAAGCAAAAATTTTATATTAATATATAGATTGACTTAATTAACTAAAGCCATGACTTAGAGCAAACAAATCCAGACCTAACAGCGCAGTGTATCATAGTTTATAAGGTTCATAACAAAATACTAAACTAAAGATCAACCTTAGAGTTCGTGGATTTAAAGCACTATTCTGATTGAACATGGAATAAAGAACTAAGAATTATAAGCCCAAACTTAGGATAAAAGCTAAAATCAATAAAATCTAATAAATTAACTATTAACTATTTACACTCAAAAACGATTACGAAGAACACCTTAAACCTCCAAAAATAACTCTCAGCTTTAAAGTAATGAGCCCTAATGCAACAAAAACAACATCAAAACATCAAAATTAATTTGTTGGGTTTCTTAATAGAAAGGAGAATGCTTTGTTTCTGATTCATCTAACTAAGTTGCTTTAAAGGTATATAAAACCCTTCAAGTGCTTGCTTAATCATTCAAGTAGCTTATAGAAAGGGCATTGCTGGATATTTGACCCAAATTCTAATTGGGAATCAGTTTATATTCATGCTTAATTTTCTTGATTGAAAATTACTCTTTAGTTAAGTATATTTAATAATTAAACACTCTTAATAGGAAAAGACCTTGGTGAATGAGATTTTTTGTAATCAAGTAATAGGCTCTATAAATATAAAGTAGGTAACTTCTAAAATTATGAGAAAAATGTAATCCTTATGGGATTTCTATGTGGGAGATGGGTTCATAAAGATGAGTGAAAGAGTTTGGTAAAACATCGGGTTAATAGGATAAGGGTGTTCCAAATGGTTAAACATTAAGTAGCATAAAGAGTGGGTTTGTTTCGAGAATCAAGTTTAGTGTTTGTTATTAGGTGTTTTGAATTTTTGTATCTCTGTATTTCTAGTAAATTTTTCTCTTTTATCTTTGGACATAGGCAATTGAGGTCGAACCACATTACGTGTAAAAATTACTCATTGTTGTTCCCAACAGACACATGGCCATAAGGTGTCAAAACCTATAATTTGACATCCTTGCAAAAGAACATTGTATTATAAGGTATTAAAATTAATGCTAATTGAACTTTGTACTCTCAAACTTATGCTAATTGAAAGCTAGAGCTCTTACGTTTTTAGGCTTACAACTTGGTACTTTAATTTCTATAAGATATAAATTACTTTAAATTTTAAGTTGTCACATCCTCCCTGCCTTAGAAAATTTGGTACTCCAAATTAGATCATAGTAGTATCATAACAAATATGGGTAAATTTCTCTAATTTCACTTTCAAGTTCCTAAATAGCCCCATTAGTAGAATTATGATGCCATAATACCCACAAGTGGAATCACCTTAGTTTGTAATACTTTTTCCTTTTGATCCAAAATTTGTATTAGTTTCTTAGTATAACTCAGATCATCCCTGACTTCAGTAAGCTCATATTCAATAACATGAGTTGAATCAGGTTTATACTTTTTTAACATAGAAACAAGAAATACATTTTGAACACCTAAAAGTTTAGGAGGCGAAGCTAACTACTATGCAACTTCACCAATTTTTTCTAGAATTTTGAAAATCTCAAGACTCAATTTCACTTTTTTTTCCAAATCTTATAACGCCCTTGGTGGGAGATGCTTTTAAGAATACATGATTACCAAAAAAAAAAACTCTAGATTTCTTTCTTGATTATCAGCTTAACTCTTTTGTTGACTTTGGACACTTTAAAGTACCTATGAATTAGCTTTACATTTTTAGAAACTTTTTCTACTAATCTATAGCAAACAACTTTTTCACCCACTTCTTCCTAGCAAATTGGTGATCTTAGTGGGATTGGTTATGGCTTAATTAACAAGTTCATTATAAGTGTACAAGTAATATATTAAAATTCGTCAACCACTTCAGTTAAAAAAATTTTTGGCTTGGTGTTGTAATGTGATGAACTCAAATTTGACATGCCAAAATTGAGATAGGTAAATTTTTATTTTAGTTTTCTCACATTAGAACGAGACTTAATTGTCGGATCAAATCATTTGTCTGACTTAACCCTAAATTGGCATTACAAAATGACCGAAAGACTTGGAATTGCCACTAATCTTTTTTTGCTAGCTAACATTGGTTACCTACTGGAGTTCATTTTGTGAAGGTTACAAAACCCTTGTAAATAAACTCCAAAGTCTGCATATTGACCAGAGATTCATATGGAAAATGTTCAGGAGTCAGTTACGCAGTGAGACATGTCCCCCCACGACGCCCGTAAAACACTACCTATTAATCACATGTTATCCTAAATCTCAATTAAAGTTGATTTTAATTTTTGATAATTAATTATAATTCCCATAATTTAAAATATTTACTATTATTTTTTGGTTAAAAATAAAATGGGTTTCAATCGATTTTGAAAATCAAAATATTTTTTAAACCATTTCAGAAAAACCTGGAGGAATATGAAAGTTTCATTTTTCTAGATATTGAAATTTTTGATTTACTTGTTTAAAGAGGGTATTCTTTTGTTGAAAATGATCAATGAGATAACTTCCATGTACTATAAACATACCTATGAACTATTTTAAGTCGAGGATATTGCGTCGAATTTCGTTTAAAAGTCATGTTATAATTGATAATATCAAACTAAGTTTTTAGCATAATAGTACCTAAAAGACTCTAAATAGCATGCATCGATACAAAAATTCTCACATGATCCTAAAGACTTGGTTTTAAGGTAGTATTAACTAAATATTCCTAATAGACATATTTTGGCATGAAAGTTTTTACATAATCCTTAAGTGCTATAAATCTTTAAAATGACCCTAGATTATGTAAGCTATTCTAAATGGTCTTGAAATGCATGGAAATGAATGAAAAGAAATTTCTAAATGGTCCCTAATATACATGAAACAGTCTAAAGGACCATAAAATGCATGGAAATGTTAGAATGGTGCTAAAATCCATGGAATTGCATAATAATCCCTAAAACATGGAAATGACTAGAATAGTCTTAAAATGCATGAAATTGCAAAAAAAAATCCCTAAAACATGAAAAATGACTAAAATGGTCTTAAAATGCATGAAGCTGTGTAAAAGTCCCTAAAACATGAAACATAACTAAAATGACCCTAATATGCATGAATTTGCATAGATGGTCCTAAAACATGGCAAATTACTAAAGTGATCTTAAGATACATGAAATTGCATAAATGGTCCTAAATTATGGCATATTATTCAGATGACTTTAAGATGAGCGAAATTGCATAGATTGTCCTAAAACATGGCAAATTACTAAAGTGACCTTAAGATGTATGAAATTGCATAAATGATCTTAAATCAAGGCAAATTACTAAAATAACATTAAAGTGCATGAAAAGACATAATAACCCCTAAATCATGAAAAATTACTAAAATGACATTATAGTGTATGAAATGAGATAACAATTTCTAAATCATAGAAAATGACTTAAATGTACCTAGATGTATGAGATGACATAGTAATCTTTAACATGCATGGAAACATTATAGAAAAATTCAAAATGGTCATTTTAAACTACTATCACTCCTAAATGCACCCATAAACATCTTATTTGTCAACAAACATGCAAGACGGTACAATACATGATTTTTACTCACAAAACACCACATCAACATGAAAGTACATGGATTTAACATCATGCATAGTAGTATAGTCACAATCACAATATCCTCATGGAAAATGCATGAACTTATGAATCATTATGATAGTGCATGAAAATTCACGGATTGCATGTCATATGTGAATTTAAACATAAAATAATCTATCCACATGAACGTATATAAGTACACTAAGATGTATGGTTATGTAGCCATGATCATGGTATTTTCATGGAAAAATACATGAACATGGGAATGATAACAATAACGCATTAAAAGAGCATAAAATGCAAGAATCATACATAACATGAACATAAGTAACATCTATAGTATTAGAGTTGAAACATGAAAAATTGCTTAATGAAAACTGCATGAAAACTAAGGACTAAGCATAAAACATTTGGAAAATAAGTTTTCTTGATGAAAGGTTGATTTTTAAAAAACTTTTGACAAAATCAGCAAAAAAAAAAACCAGAAAAAATATTTGAAGATCATAGTTGAAGATTTGGCCATAAACATGGTTTTTACACTTTTAGCTCAAATCATCACCTAAGCTAAAGCTTGAGATCATCAAGCTCACAAAAAGAAAAGAAAAAAAATGTTAGAAAAGACATGAAAGTAAGCAAGAAAACCACCTTCAAATAGAATTAGATGACTTTTTCTTTCTTCCCTTGTTTTTTTCCTTTTTTCCTCTAGTTTTTTCTTCTTTTTTTTTTGGCTAAGAGCCAACTTTTTCCTTTGTTTTAGACATCCAAAGGGATTAAGAACCTTCCTTGGCTAATTCCTTTTCATCCTCATGGACTACCACATATTTCTTGATAACACGTCCATACTTGCTTGCAAGTAATCTCCTTAAGCCTTAACTGCTCTGATCAAAAGGCTAAATCTATCCTTTGGGGTATGTTTTTAGCTAAGCTAAGTGAAAATCTCAAGTGCATGCTTTCAAAGAGAAACTCCAACTCAAAAAAGTCATATCTTGGTTCTATGCAAGAAAGGGCTTTTAACTCTAACCTAGAATAGTAACCTATTGAATTTCAGCTAAATTAAACTCAAATGGTTAGAAAATAATTCAACTAGATGTCATTTAGTTCTCATGCATGATTTAAGCTTTAAACTCATTTATCTTAAGCTCATTTAAACAATAATGGCTTAATTCATGTAAGCGGTTCTTATGCTTATGTTTCACTATAAAGATGTTAATGAAAAACCTATTGTATGGTTAGGAAGTGTTCCAGGGCCATTAGGAAGAAGAAATGTAAGAAACTTAGGTGAAAAAGCTTGTTTGTGATGAAAATTTTCATGCAATATCGACATATAGGTGTTTGTATAGGTATAGGTGCTTTTAGAACCAAAAATCCATGAAAAACATGATATTATATCCATACAATATGCCCTTGTATTGATATAATGCATGTTTTAGACTTGGAATGACAAAAACACGATGATGTATCGACACATTAATGAAATGCATCGATACATCTTCATGAAATTTATGAAAACGATTTTTTTCATATTTTTTCCAACATGGCCCCTGAGTGTTTCAAACATTCCCCAAAAAACTTTTTCGCTTGGCATCATGTTGCCTAATAGTGCCTGATAACACTCGGTGGTCGTCCCCCTTTTTATTTTTATTATTTATTTAATTACCTTCCAATTAGGTACCAAGATGTCAAATTTGGTCCACGAAGACAGATAGGTGCATTTCATCCAAAAGTCTCCGATTAAGCATAGTTTATTTGAAAGGGGCCCAAACAAAATTAAATGTCTACACTTGATTGTAATTATATATATATAAGATAAATTTTTGTCTTTATACTAAGCAACTAGGGGATAAGGAGATGTGAGGCTTAATAGCAAAATGTTATTCATAATAATTGAATCTTGCGCATAGAACATGGAGTCCTTACCAACCTTAACTTTATATAAAAAGTTCTTTTAGTTTGTTGAAATTTAATCTTCCAACTTTCAAATCCAAAAAGATCTCGGCCAATCTCTTGTTTTAAAGTTAATATGAGATTTATTTAACAAGAAAAATAATTGCAAAATATGACCAAAAAAAAAGCTTTACTCTTTTGTTAAAATAAAACAAAAGAGCTTGAACTTTCTAGACATATTTCAAATTCAACTTCTTTGCATTTAAATGTTATATTAACTAATATATCCTTGTGATTAATTAAATCTTGAGATTTCAATTT
>JBBYHK010029658.1:0-10055 GCA_038382065.1 Adansonia grandidieri | reverse complement strand
AGGTTTCAACTTTCATCTTAATAATGTTTTCCTCGGAAGCTGGTGCAGTCTCTGGAGCCATCAGAATTCGTTGTTTTTTACATCCCTTCTGGAGTGTGTTCTGTATGCTCGGATGCCTATGGCCTGGTTTTGAATGTGGAAGGGTTGAGAGAGAGAGAGAGGAAAATGCCATCTTGAGTTAAATTGGTAGCCTGAGGTAGGAGCATGTTGAGCGCTGCTACAGCTTTTTCTTTATGCTTGCTTTCCTCGCCTTTTGTATGTATTGCTGTTTTTTTTTTTTTTCTTTTTTGATTAATGTAACACATTTCGGTTGGGCATGTAATTGAGGTATCCTTGACAGTTCGACACATTTGGACTGGGCTCGTAGAACTCATTTTGATGTAATATAGCCTTCAGAGAAGAGACAAATTAATGAGCGATCATTGCTTTTGTTGGAATTGTACTAAATTTGTTCTGCTCTACTTCAGTTGGTAATGACCTCCTTTATAAACTTGGTTTCTATTCTACCTCTCTGACTATTGAATCTCAGGGCTTCCAGGATTTGCTTAAAAACTAACTTGATCCCCTCATTCAGAGGAAAAAATGGAGGCCATCCCCAGACAAGAAGAATCAGATATATCTTTCCAAAGTGAAAAAATGTACATACCCGCAATGAACATAAACTTAAAGCCCGAATATGGTCCTCCATAAAACGGGCTTGAGCTAGGGAACCTAGGGCTAAGGGATCCAAATGCTCTGTCTGTAGTTGCCAAAAGGTGGATATATTTTATGATGTCCAAAGCAAACCCTCTACAGTAGCATGTAGTGTAGATTTACATTCAACAATGTCTATAATCAAGAAGACCTGAGTAATGATAATTATTTTGATTCAGCATTAACTCTTTAACCGGCATACATCTCATCTGGAGTTCGCTACTTTTTCTAATCTGTATTTTACGATGGAAAGGGTAATCTCTATATATTACCGTTCTACGCAGATAGATTGCTAGGATTGAAGTTGAAAAATGAATACGACCGGGTCAAAATTTTCAAAGCTTTTATTATTATTATGATGATGAATGTCCCCCTCATAAGCTTTGCATTCATAAATATCCTTAGCCTGCAATCCTCTGTCACCGACCATTCAATCATGGAAAACTCTAGCTCAAATATCAATAAACAAAGAGGGACAGGCACATGATATGACCCAAGGCCATGTGCAGGTAAGGCTTAAGCCTACGTATAAAATTTTCATTTCCGTCACACCCAAAACCAGGAGGAGATGAGATGAATTATGAATGTCATCAGATGGGGCCTAAAATTATATGGGGAAGAAACAGACGTGGGACTCAAATCATTTCATCAACCACTGGAAAATGAACTTTTTTTTCTCCCCCTTCAATTGCTTTTTATCCAAACTCTGCAAATTTCGGGTTTTACAATCACTTATTATCAGGTGTTTTTCTATGTGATCAGCAGGGAGTTTGTTTAGTTGGAGGATAGTGACAGATTGAGGTCAAGCCAATGGCTAATTTCAACATCTGTCATCGATTTTGCTCTTTCATTTTTTTTCTTTTGTTATCGACCGCTCCCATGGAGGCCTGGAGCATGTCAGGATACTCGAAGAAGGTTTGAAATTGATAGCAGTAAATTAAGACACCAAGACTTTGTAGGTTTGATAGCAGCAGTTGAAACAAAAAATGTATTGTTCTATGTTCCTTGCATTACTTAATTTAAGCCTCTTCACATCTTCAACCATATTCCATGAACAATCCTAACTTTGTTGAAATCATTTAATACAAGTAAAAAATGCAAAATTTTTAAAATAAATTATTTTTTATGACAAAAGTTATTCAATGTTATTTGGTACTATTAAGATGATGTTTATAAAATATATATAAAATTAACATTGTGTTTTTAAAATTTAATAAAAATAATTTATCAAATAAAAAAAAATTTCTGAAATGCTAATTAAATAATAAATGATGTCTTAATACATGCATGAACTGAACTTTTTCTTTATAATTATTGCAGTATCATGAAAATTAACAGTTTTTCTGAACAGGAAAAAGGATAAAACTAAAATTAGACAAGACTATCTTTTTTAACGGTTTAATGGAAAAGATTGGAACCGACAAATAATTAAATTCCCATTTAAAAAAAAAAAAAAAAACAGTTTCAAACATTTGGAAGTATCCTCTTCAAGTTTCAAATTTTCAAAATTATGCATCAAATACATTTAATATTTTGACTGGTTGGGGGCCCAACAACAAAGATGCAGCATAGGCCTAATTGTCCTACTTTAAACTGCTCCATTCACGAGGCCCATTGTCCTACGTTTCCGTCATTAAATTCAGGGTCGTTCGATTGGCCATCGTCTGTTTATCTCGAGCAATCCAACAGCTTACGTTTAAGTCTCACCATCTTTGGAGTGCCCCCCCGGCGTTTTGGAATTCAACTCCCGAGTAAGTATCTGCCCAAGTGCTGCCTACCGGTGGTTTTATTTATTTATTTATTTATTTTATTTTATTTTTTTGTAACTAAAATTAATCGTCCACCATGTATTGTCAACTCGTCCATGTGCTTCCTTAGTTGCCCGCTGCCCCGAGAATGTTTTCTTCAAATTATTATTTTCTTAAGGAGACATGTTTTTACAATCTAACTACACAATTGCCACTCGTTAACAGAGGGTAGGCATAACAGTACTATCAAATCCGTCCCCAACCACTCAAATTTAATTAAATTAGGGGAAAATTCAGCATGGAAACCCTCATATTTTTTATACTTTTTACAAAAAGAAATGCTGGCTAAGCTTAATTGGTAAACTATTTCAGATATTTCGTATCATTAATGATTCAAAACTAAATTCCTAGTTTGATGGGCAAGGGGATTCTTCATTAGGTAACAACACAAAATCCTTCCCCCCCCCCCCAAAAAAAAAGAGTGCTTTTCATTAAAGAGATGGTACTTTTTTTTTTATTTTCTCTTTTAAAATGTCATATAAAATAAAGTTTGATGCATATAGATATCATTTTATTAAAATAAAATTATTTATATTTATTTTTTAAAATTTTTAATTAAATAATCATTTTTCTTATTAATATTGTATAAGTACATACATTGTATCAAAAATTAATCCTTTAAAGAATGGTCTTTGGAGACAATTTAATAAAAAAATTAATTGTCCTTTTTTTTTTCTAAACTTAAAAAAAAAAATAGAGAGGAATATCAAATTAAACTTTCCAAAAAGAGATGAAAAAGAGTAGTCGTAGAAGAAGATAATGAATAGATTATACGTCATAATTCATAAATGGCATCTTAGTGATTATCCTAATGATTATGAGTTTATTAATATTAATAATATCTTGCAAGATAATAGTTCCGTTTCGTCCCTTTCTTCCCTCGAGTTTTTAAATTTCCTCTGGACTATCATCCAGACATCAGTTCCCTGTGCTGTCAGATCATTCAAAAAGAAAAATAAACACTCTCTTCTTTAAAACTTAAAAATTTCCCTCTTTCACACGGAAAATGACGCTGTAATAACTAGAAAATCCCCTGCTTCGTCGAACCAACCTTTTCTTTTGTAGGTTTGAAGCTTTGTTTTGGATCTAAAAGAGCCTTTTTGGCGCTTTTGTTTAGTTTTCAGAGATCGAAAATGGTGATGAAAGAGAGAGACGAAGAGCTTGCTCTATTCCTAGAAATGCGGAGACTGGAGAAGGAGAAAGAGAAGAACGACAATCTTCTCTCACTTCACAACTCTGAAGAACTCAATGCTCCTCTAGGTGAAACGATTACGACTTCGTTTTTGAGGTTCTACCGTGTGGAAGATGAAGTTTTTGGTCTGGTAGTTTGTTAGTGGACTGTTGACTAACTGATGTTTTTGGATTTCTATAGGATCTAACGTCAACAGGAACGTAAAAGGCGGCGGCGGTTCTCCGATATCAAAGATTGTCTCGGCTATGCCTGTACGGAAGACTGCAGCTGAAAAATTTTTGAATTCTGAGAATGAAAAGTCTGATTATGATTGGTAAATCTAAACATACATCTACCTCTCTGTTTTTCACTTTCTCGAGTTTTTTTTTTTTTTTTTCCTTTTTTTAACTGGATTCGGCGATCCTGTGATTTCTAATTGAATACTTTTCCTTTGATACAGCTGAGAATGTAAGATCGATCTTTGTTTACAGCAATGGTGTTTTTTATTGGAATATTAATTGCTATAAGGAGCTCTGAGTTTGGATGATCGAATCTACTTGATCAGCAAATTTCCTTCTTTGCTTTTGTAAATGAAATAAAAAGAAAAAAAAAAAGGAAGTTTGTGAGCAACTTTTTAGTTTTAGTGGTATAAGGAGCAATGATTTGATTTGGTCTTAAAGCTTCCTTTAAAAGGGAGTAGTGTGGGTTCCAATTAAGCTATAGAGAGAAGAAATTGACATCATTCTAAATCTTTAAAAGAAAGCCTCCACTTGCTTTTCGCAAAATTTGCATTTTGTCGTAGAAGGGTCTTTTTTTTTTTTTTTTAATGAAGAAATAAAACTTATTATTTGTTTTTATATTTAGAGTGCTTTTTAGGTGAAGAATATGGCTTAATGCTTCTATCAAGTCTGCTGCTTCTGCAGTGTTAATAATTACAAGTGCATCCATGAATATGATTCATTCCCTCTGCTAATTTTCTCTCAATATAACATTGTGCCAATTTTTGGATGTTGTTTGTAGTAGCTCTAATTGGAATTTTTCTTTCTGTACTTGCGTTTAGAAAACCTTTGTTTTGGCCTGCTTTTGCCATTAGCATATGATTTGTTAATGATCATATTTTTTCTAAAAATGAAAACGCTTACTTATTTTTTTCCTGAGTGATTGTTAATGCTTTGACGGTAAACAAACACCGATGTACGCGCCACTGATTATTGACATTTCCTGGTTGTTACATGTCGAATTAAAATCAATCATGATGATGTGATTTGCATTGAATTGTTTCCTTGCTCCGTATTAATGGGAGATATCTACTAATTTCAGGCTACTTACTCCACCTGGTACACCTCTATTTCCTTCCTTGGAGATGGAATCACAGAAGACTCTAATGACCCAGATTGGGATGTCTAACGCTCGTCCTACTGCTCTGAAAACAAGAGTAAGATTTCTTATATGATATGAGTTCTGGATGCTTTCTAACTATTTTTCTACTCTGATCAGCCTGTCCAGATTGCCAAAGTTGTAATAAGGATTTCATTTTCAATCATGTCATACCCGAAGCATTAGATCCCTTAATGCATGCGTTTTTTCAGCTCTATCGGATTGTCAAGTTACGAGAGTTTGCTGGATTTATTTGCTCAGTGGTTGTTAGAGATTTTTGTTGCTTCCATCTTGTCATATCAAGCGTTTTTTTTTTTTTTTTTGCCTTGAGGTTTCAGCTGGTAAATCTCCCGGAGGAACCTGCTTCAAAGAGCACTCTAGCATCAAAGCAAGAAATTCCCTCAGTTGGACTAAACTCTTCCAGTACTCTTAATAAAAGGCCATCCTCTTCGGGGGGTCCAAAGTCTGCTAGTAGACCTGTAACACCAACCGGCCGGCCTACTCTACCCCAAGCAACAAAGCCTTTGAGGTCTTCTACACCTACATCACGAGCCACCTTGCCTTCAACAAAACTTGCAGCTTCTATAGGAAGATCCTCCACTCCAACTAGATCCACTGCACGTTCGTCCACGCCAACCACTAGACCCTCTTTGCCTGCTTCTAAGTCAACTTCAAGATCAGCTACACCAACACGTGGACCAGATTCCTCATCTAGTGCACCTATTGCATCTGCATCTACTGGTCGATCTTCTTCTGTAACAAGATCAGCTCCCACCACTTCTTCAGTACCAAAATCAGCTCCCATTACTTCTTCAGTAATGAAATCAGCTCCTGTTATGTCTTCTCTAACAAACCAGCTCCTGCTACATCAAAAAATTCAGTGCCATCACGGGGCTCATCTCCAACTGTGAAGTCTAGGCCTTGGAAGCCATCTGAGATGCCTGGTTTTTCACATGATACGCCACCAAATTTAAGGACATCATTGCCAGAAAGACCAGCTTCGGCCTCACGGGGGAGGCCAGGAGCACCTGCTGTTAGATCATCTTCCGTTGAGGCCTGTTCTAGCGGAAGGCCGAGACGTCAGTCCTGCTCTCCTGCTAGAAGTAGAGCATCAAGTGGCAGTGTTCGTAATGGGAGTTCCTTTCTCTCTGTGCGTAGAGCAGATACCAATAGTAGTGACAATGAGAGTCCAGTAGTGATTGGAACAAAAATGGTTGAGAGAATGGTAAATATAAGGAAACTGGCGCCCCCGAAACAAGATGACAATCCTTGCAATAACCCTACTGCAAAGTTATCTACTTCCCTCGACAGCTCAGGGTTTGGGAGAACACTCTCAAAGAAGTCTCTGGATATGGCAATGAGACACATGGTATACATCTCCTCTACTTCTCTAACGTTGCATGCTTTAATAATCAAGTAGTCGTTGTTCGGGATTTGACCAACATTAATATATCTTGATCATTTCTTGTGCAGGATATTAGGCGAAGTATTGCAGGTAACCAGCGCCCTCTTATGACAAATGTTCCAGCTTCCTCCATATACAGTGTGAGATCAGGATCCACAAAGAGCAGGACTGTAAGTGTTTCCGATTCTCCTCTTGCCACGAGCAGCAATGCTAGCTCTGAACCAAGTGTCAACAATAATTCCTTCTGTATTGATGGGAGTGAAATTGAAGACAATGGTCTCAGTCCTCTCCCGCCAGCAAGTGTGCTAGCTGAACCAGGGGACATTAATCCGAAATTATATATTGATTAGTTTACAAGCTTTTCATGTTTCTACTGGAAACCTCAGTCAGCATATGATTAAAGAAACAACCTGTTTCTTGAAGAAGCTGATGGTAAATTGGGTTTAAAATTTCTGTAATCTGTTAGTGCTTGGAGTTGTAGGTAAACCTTCAGTATATTAACGCAAGAATGAGCTCGATTTTGGGAAAACAAGAACCGTTTTATAGTTGAACTGTGACTACTGGAAATGGAATTTATGGAGATGCTGCTGCCTTTCTCAAAACTACAGAAAACGACATCTCAGGAGTCACGCTTTTAACTCATAAATTAAAATCTTCCCATCACAACAAGCGTAACATGTTCCATTTGAGCTCATATCTTAATCACCTTGAAGAATTTTGTTGATAATCGTGCTTCGAGTAGATTTTCCTTTGGATGCTGCTAAGAAAATCTGGGGGCTGATTGAGATTTGAGAGGACCAAAGCAACTCAATCTTTCTCGGGAAAATTTTTGTTGTTTCCCTTTTCTTGTGCGTGTGGAATTCTTTCCTATTTTCTTCTGCACTTGGAGAAGTTGAATAGATAAAAATAATTTGAAACTAATCGGGGCTCGGTGAAGATGGCCTCCCTCAATGAATAAGGAGGCTTTCTTGTTGAGCATTTTTAGGGAGCAAATTCTAGCCCATTGGACTAAAACCCAGTGATATCCGTCTTCCCATTTCCGAGGGAGTGTTTTCAAGTTGGTTTTGGTGTGGGCGGGGGGGAGGGGTGGAATTCTGAACCCTTGTCCAAAGGAACAGTAGCTCAACCCAAACTTCAAACTAATGGAATAAGGCTAGACGACTTAAATAAGACCAAGATATTCGCTTCGAGAGACAGAAAGACAGGTCTAAGGCGGCAAAGAAGATAGCTAGACAATTATGCACATAGGGGCCAAAGATCAAAAGGTCGGCTCACAAAGACAAAACCACACATTACACCAAAAGCCAAAATTCGCATGGTTTTTGGTGCACATAAAACTGCTAGATGCCTAATTGAAATGCCAATAAGAACCTTCAAACAGAAAGCAAAGGGTTATACAAGCTAAACATATTATAATCACACTGATTACTTTGTCAAATGGCTACTAGAATCCAGCACTCAGCATCTTCATTCTCAAGCAGCAGCAACAGTCTCCGGTGTAGTTGCAGCTGCCATCTTAAGGGGAGGACCACTGGGACCGGCAGCTGGGGTACCAGAGGGACCAGAGGCAGCAGAAGTGCCCTGTTTAGCATCTTTCTTGACTTCTGCTGTTGGTGGCGGTTTGGGCTTCATGTGGGGAGGAGGATAGTGCTTCAGCTTCACAAGTATCTGTCGCATCCTAGAGAGATCAGTTGGTTTCCCAGGTTTAGGTCCTTGGATCACAACGATGGAAGGTTTCTTTTCTTTATCCTTCTTTCCCCTCATCTCTATAGCTGGCACCTCATGTGGGATTAGTTCTGCAATCGCCTTCCAGTAATTTTTCTCAGCTTCGGCATGGAACTTCCCTCGGTTTTCTAAAAATAACTGCCATATGTGATCCAAAATATGAAATGAAGACATTAAGTAATCGGCCTGACACTTGCATCAGAAAGAGAAACATACTATGACAAAACAACCACCAAGAAGAATGAATTATACAATAAGCTCCAAATCAGTCGATGCTAAAGAAAAATTTCACAAGCTCCAACATGTAGGATAATGAGACACACGAGTTCATGTCAACTTTAAGGTAACAATAACATACATATACACATTATCAACACTATTCGACCCATCAACCTCAAGCCCAGCTCAGTTATCAATTGCAGTCAACCTCAGATCAAACCATAATATCATTACCTTTATTTTCTTAGGAAATAAAGTTCAACTCAAACAAACCTATTAAAATGCTAAATCTAGGAAAAAAAAATGCAATGTCTGAATGACTCATACATGACAGTATTAGCAAATCCTAGTTCAACCATTCAATCACAAAATTGACAAATTTTTTTTTTGGCCAGACAAAATTGACAGTAATAGACCATAACTACAACATCAGTTTTTTGCAAAATGAAATTGATAGGCAAGAAATATAGTTGTCCATTCAATGACATAAAAGATAGTAGTAAAAGAAATTGTGATTGATCTATCACCTTCTCCTTCTCTCTGTTGGAGGCTTTGTTATTTTCAACAGCTATAGCTCTCTTCCTATAGAATTCAACTTTGTACTCCTCCGCTTCCTTAACTATTTGCTCCAACATCTCCTTCTCTTTCTTCTCCTTCAGCTCTAGGCGAATCACGTTCTGTCTGCGAATCCATAAATTCAATCTCAAACCATAGATCATCACGAACTAACTTCCAGGCACTTCATCAACTCAAGTTTTATTTTAAAAAATTAAAAAGCTAATAGTAAATAAGTTAATAAGTAATAAGAAGACTTCTACATTCTGAAACCTGAATATGAGTGAAACGTCTATTTTTAAAAGTTTGAATAATCTAATAAACAGAAAGGAAGTTTAACTAAGTTACTTGGAGTCGTAAGCTTACCTGCGCCACTCTCTCAAAGCAGAGCCTTCTTCCGGCCCCATCTCTTCAGGCGGCGGCAAGATCGGCCCATCCGATGCTCCAAACTCTCCGTTGAATCCCTTCCCGTTCTGCGGTGGTGAGAAAGCAGAGTATCCGGCACCGCTACCGTAGATCGAAGTTGGAGAAGTTGTTTCTGGCATCGATTGAGATGCGAACATATCATCTACGGTGCCAAATGACTGATTGTTTAACATGGGAGGGGAATCAGCGACTGAGTCCTTGACCGACTCGGAATCGAAGTTTGAGTACGACTCGAATCGCTGGGAAGCGAGGCGAGGGTCGTAGCCTAAGTAGCCATCGTCATCGAAAGGACGAGACGACATCGATTTTAAAGGCTCTCTCTCTCTCTCTCTCTCTCTCTCTCTCCCTGAACTCTCACACTCTGTCTCTCTATTTGCTTCTTAAAAAATAAAATGGCATCAGCATCAGCATCTGCACACAGAACAGAATGGACAGATGATTTGATACCGTGCATTCGGGCTGAGTGAGAATTGACAGATGGCAATAAACAAGGGGTTGGAATCTCCTTTTGAATAAATAAAGAGATGCCACGTGTTTTATTAGTCTGCACTTGGAGGCTTGGAACGCTAATTGATTCTTTTCTGATTTAATTTGATCGAGCGCTGCTTTGGGCTTTTTGCTTGAGTTGTGTCCCCACCAGCCACCGCCTCCGACGTTCATCAATTGCGTGCTCAGC
>JBBYHK010029648.1:0-10058 GCA_038382065.1 Adansonia grandidieri | reverse complement strand
TTCAGAAAGGCAATTTGGTGCACTTTCTGGCAAAAATATCTAGAAAGTTCGTAAAAACCATATGACGGGCCGAAATGGCCCCAAATAGAATGTTGCACGTTTGTTCCAAGGGTTTCAGATAACAAAGGTTCAAAAAATCATAACTCTCTCGTCTAGGATGGCTTGAGGGCAAATAAGATACCATTAGAAAGGTAATTCAATGCCCTTTAAATGAAAAATATTAGAAAAATCAAAGGAAATATTTTGTGACTTGAAAATAATTTTTCAAGTTTGGACTACAATGATGCTTGAGCAAAAATAGGGGGATTATTTGATATTCTGATTTTTTCAAAGATAGACTCAGGCCTAGGATGTCCGAACATCCGTGATAGAATGTAACACGGGCTTCACAAGTTCATTCCATAATCTCGGAGTAGTTTGGGATGATGAAACAACCCGTTGAACATGTCACCAAAATGAACATGAGACTCAAGATCAAGGTTTAATACCAAAAAGGATTTCCTTTTTTTTGAAAAGTGAAAATGTTTCACCATGTTGATTTACCCCTAAGATTGGGAGACCAATTTAATGAAAGCATTAAGTCCTTGCTATTCTTTATCTATTGGAGATAACATGAACTTAACTTGGAGATTTTTCTAAAAATCAGTTTGTGAGAGACAAGTAAGAATTTTAATGGATATATCATGAACAAAATACAGCAAATACAAAGGTAAACATGGATTAAACATGCAAACAAGCAAAACTGACATTTTTACATGGAAATGGGTGACGTAGATAAAAAAAGATGACAAATAGGGTGCATGGAGATGATATAAACATGTTTATACAACGCAGTGGATGTTGGAGTTGTCAAGACAACATTTTTATTTCATGAGCCTCCTTAAAACACAAGAAAAATATTTGAACATACTAAGACACATTAAGGTGACCATTTAAATATGAAATGGATTTGCGAATATGGAAGGAACATGGCAAAAGATGCATGAAAAGAGGCTGTATGATGATGAAAATGAAGCGTGGTGAGTTTATATATCTAAAAACATCAAAGTGTTATGAGGGTCATCAAGATCCTAGGACTACCATAACCAAGGCAACAAAGATGCATGGGAGTATTAGAAGGTTATGGCAACATGAAGGGTTCAATACAATGAAATGGATGATCAAAATAGAAAATATATGGTATAAGGTAAAAAATATACCAGCAAAGGCTTAAAGTTTCCTCCTTTTTTAAGGCATTGACTTTAAGCTCAGTTCCTTCCCTCTTTTGCTATTGTTTAGCAAAAAAAGGGTGAAAGGAATAAGCTTTCTGGTAATATGGTTGCTGATGGGGTGTTTTGAGGATGAAAGTGTGTGAAAGGTTAAGTTTTTAAAAGTGTTCTAGTGTTGGTTTTAGGGAGCTATAGGAATGGAGGTTGGTTAAGGGTGAAAGGCAATGGAACAATGTTTTGGTAAGTTTTTGAAGCTAAAGTGGTTGGAGGATTGGTGGGGATAGATGAGGAGTTTTTCTGGGATTGCTGAAGAGTTCTTTTGATAGTTGAGAGAGTTTGTTTTTTTTAAATAGCTAGTAGTCTTTTTGATTCAATGTTCAGTCATCCTTTTAGAAGACAATGCAAAAGGCATTTTTGATTTTTCCTTTTACACCAGGGGACATCTCCAGCTGCCATGCTCAGTTGACTCTCTTCTTATTGGTTCTGCCATGCTGAGCAAAAAGGCAGAAAGGCTGTGAAAACCTGCAACTGGAGATATGCCTGCCACACCCTTTTACACCCATATATCTTATGAAAGTGACCTTTGTCATTAATTGCTTGGGCTCCAAAAATTGTTTGAATCCGTTAATGAACCCATAGTTGCAGTTTGCAATATTTTATGATAGTTCCTTGGTGCAAAAACATGTTTAAATCGGGTTTTCAAAGGCTAAAAAATGGCTCGAACTAAGCAAAAAAGCCTTGGCGTATCGATACAAACATGATGTATCGATACACAAGGTACTTTATACTCCTGAGTATCAATACAATGAGTTGTGTATCGATACTAAGAGCAAAAAATGTTTCGAGTCTCGAGACTTAGAGGCCAGTATCGATACTCTATGGATTTGTATTGATAATTATGCTTATGTATCGATACATTTTGCCAAAAATCATAACTTTAGCTACTACCAAGGTCTATATCGATACAAACATGCTAGGTATCGATACCACACCTTGGGTATCGATACCAAACCCTCTTGTATCTATACTACATGTGAAATTTCAAGTTTTTCGCATCGTACAGGCCTTGTATCAATACTTGCGCCCCAATATAACTTGTACGTACCTGTGGCTTCCCGATTTACCTCAGCTTGGTCACAAATAATGGGAAATTGATTTGTGTAATAATTTGAATAACCTTGGTGACACCATGACAAGTGGCTTTTGATGCCTCATTTTTACATTTTCTTTAATACGGTTGATAGGCTAGACCTTCCAAAAAAAAATTTTTTTTGCCTGTCGTCTTATCGCCTAATAATGCCTGACAACATGATGCCTGACAGTTGTCCCCCAACTTTTATTTTTTGATTTTATCATCATTTACCTAACTCCTAGGATGCCAAAAACTGGTCTGAACAAAATGAGGTGTCTACAGCTGCCCTTCTTTAGCCCTCACTGTGTAATAGGAATAAGGAAAAAACAAATAGATACCATTTTGTTTGGATGGAATGATGGATTTGTGTGCCTATTAAAAAGTGAAAAGTTTTTTAGTATCATCAAGATGGGTTAAACAACTTATAGAAAAAAAGATTTTGATGAGTCTTATAGGGTTTGACCTCCCTACTAGGTGGTTTTCCATTTTTTTTCAAACAATTACCATCATCTTGTGTAGGCTTTGAGGTAGGTAAAGAAAGACGTCCAACTTTTTTTGGACTAAGGTAGACAAGTGCCACCAGCTTGTATGGGCTTTAAGGTAAGAAAGTGTCTTACTCTTTGAGGATTGAGGTAGGTTATATAATGCCACCAGCTTGTGTGGGCTTTGATAAGCGTCCAACTATTTGAGCACTAAGATAGGTAGTTGCCATCAGCTTATGTGGGCTTTGCGATCGAGAAGCATCCTGCACTTTGTAGACACCTTATTTTGTCCGGGCTAATTTTTTTAGCAATCTGAAGCATGGATGTGAGAAGGGGCATTGTTGCTTGACGAAAAAGTATTTTGAGGAGGTTAAGAAGGCCTATGGATCATATCAAAGGTAAATGCAAAGATGTGGTATCAAAGGACGTAGTTCAAGGTGTCCAGGGACAAAAGATATGAGAAAATTCACAATTTTGCTTGAATGTATCGATACATGGTCCTCATGTATCGATACAATGCTTCAATGTGCCAAAAATTTGAAATGTCCCCATTTGTATTGATGCAATATGTAAGTGTACTAATACATAAGCTTATGTATCAATACAGGAGCTCATGTATTGATACTAGGCCATGCTAAGGCCAAAACGTGCATTTTGTAAAGAAATGTATTGATACATAACAACATGTATCGATACAATGGTTTATAGTATTAATACAATTTCATTGTATTGATACACTCAAGGTTTTTGGACCAAATGTATCATACATTCTACAATGTATTGATACATACATGCCATTTTCCATGATTTGGGCATTTTTGACTCGTCCTTCATTAATCCAAAACTGAATTTTAACTCATTTCTTTGCATCAGAAAAGATCAAAGTCCATATTAGATTATGAATTTGGACTTTTGAATTAATCAAAACATTTTTTTGAAGTCTAAATTAGATCAAAAAGGTCAATGTCACATGATCACCCTACTCCTCCCTAGTTTGTTGACCAAGATCACCATCAGCCACCCTATTTGCTGGAAAATCATTTCAGCATTTAAACCAGCCACCCTATGTCCATCACATTGGCAGCAAGTTGCTCCTTACAGCCACTCTATAGCCACCAAGCTGAAATCACTTTGTCCCCCTTGAGAAATGACTAAAAACACCTCCAATTTGGCAGTATAAGTAGACCACTTATATCTCAGCTAAAAAAGGTTAGATTCTAGCTCATTTTCAGTTTCCAAAACATGTTCCTACACCAAGAAAACTAAATCCCATAGTTCTCCACTCACCACCCAAAAATAACCCCAAAACATTCACTCTCAACCATTACAAATTTTGAAAATCACCCTCACCCATACTAGAACCAAAACCTCATTGTTTCTCTCCATTTCTTGCTTATTAACAACAAGGAAGAGAGGGAAATTCAAGCCATCTCTGTTGCTCTAACTGTTTGCCAAAAATTGAAGTTTTGTTGGTGTAACTTCCTACTTTATCACTTTCATTCTCTATTTTTCAACATCTTCATCATTTTAGTGAGCTCTCCATGTTTCCATCACCCTCTTAGGATTCTCATACATTATTGTGGCTTTTAGTTGTGGTAGTTTAGGATTTGGATACTTTAATGCCCCTTTGATGTGCAAAATGCCTCATTTCATCCTCATTATTTTGATAGCTCTTGCTCATGCATTTTATAACATATCCATGCATCTTGTTATCCTTAATCCACGTATGAATCATTAGCCTAACACATTTCAAGCACATTGATACATTAGCTTGCATGAATCATTGTCGTTTTCAAAATCCATAGCATTTTCTTGTCAAAATGCATAACACTTTCATTGTCTAGACCATTGGTAAAGTTAGTACCCCCATTCATGTTATGTGCCATCCCCTTGTATGTTCATTGTCTTCTCCTTGTCTAAATGCATGTTTGATGGCTAACAAAAATTGATTTTAAAAACCTCCCCAAGCCAAGCATGTTAACCTCAACCAATGAAGATTAGCATGAACTTAGCATTTTCCTTAAAGTTAGAAAAAATATTAGGGAAAATTAAGTTTTCCAGATCTAGAATAAACAACCTTAAATCTTTCAATTTTCCAACAAATATGGCCTTGCACTCATTCTCGAAATGTTCATGCCTTGTTTTGTGAGTCAAAACCTTGAGTGGTATAATCAATGGGCTGTTTCATCATCCCAAACTACTTCGGGGCTATGCAAATGAGTTTGTGACGCTCATGCCACTCTTTCCCCTTAGCCATGGATGTTTGAATGTCGATGACTCGAGTTTGGACCCATAAACATAAAGAAAATAAGAAATATCCCCTATTTTGCTTTGTCCCTACTGGTAGCACAATTGTTGCAAATCGAAAAATCACCTTAAAATCCTAAATAATTTTTCATGAATTTTTTTATATTTTTTTCTCAAATTATGCTAAATTATCTTTAAAGCGATGTCTTATTCACCCTCTAAACATTTCGAATGAGAGATTTATGATTTTTCAAATCTAAACTATCCAGAACCACTAGAATCTGAACATGTATTTTGGTTGGGCCGTTCAAGCCCATTCAATGATTTTTCCAAAATTTTCAAATATTTTTCATAAAATACTCATGAAATTCCCTTTTCAGAAAGGTATCTCTTGCAATTTTTCGATACCAAACGAGGCTGAGGTGATTTTTCAAATTTTGGCACAATTGTCCCTTATATGCTCTACCGATAGCATAATCAATCTGAACTTCAAAATTTAGTTCCTAGGAAAGTGACTTTTGGGATATTAAGAATATTTTTAAATTGACCCTCGTCAAGTTATCTTTTTGATAGCATCTTGTCCACCCTCTAAAGCCTTCAAACCAATTTAGAATAAATTTGGGAAGCAGGATAGCACGATGCTGTCCCCTATTTTTGGTTATGGTCATAATGGAGTTGTTCTCCCAAATTTCATCTCGAGATATTCGAATGTCTCCGTATCACCCCGATCAGACTCGAAAACGTGCTTTGACCTCTCATAGGCTCGTATCAAGGCACAAACAAACTTTACATCTTTACCATCCTTGTTCATAATAATTTTTTTTGCCAAAAGTCATCAAAATGCTCACTCGTTTTCTAAATCACAAAGTTTTGTCAACTTAATTTTTCTAACTTGACTTCTGTAAAGAGTGTCAAACATGTTACTTTTGGGGATACTCTAACCCCGACCATCTAAAGGGATACTCTAACCCCACTTTTCAAAATTGTCAAGATTTAAAAATCTTCCTTTGTCAAAATTATTTGTCATCCATGAGGGTACTCCAACCCCGACCATCTGAAGGGATACTCTAACCTCGCTTTTCAAAATCGACAAGATCTAAAAATCTTCCTTTGTCAGAATTATTTGTTATCCATGGGGATACTCCAACCTCATCTTTCTGAGAGGTTACTCTAACCCTATCTTTCAACTATAATTAAATTTTTCTCCTTCCTGGATTTCCATGGATATATCAAACAAACCTTGTTTAATCAAGAAACCTAGATGCATCTCGAAAAGTGTTGATTCGGTTATTCCCAGATAATCGATGCCACTTGCGAGATGAATTCCAATAGTCCATGCCTTTTCTTTATCATTGCATTAAATGATCCATGTTATGTTACTTCATTTATTGCCTTACTAACATGATTTCATTGTGATGATTATTTGCATTCATGTTTTCCAATCACTTAAAATAAAACTAAGGATAATATTCCACGTGGGTTATCTCTCCAGTGCCTAAAGTGGAATATTCCATTTTTCAAAGTAAAATCTAAAGGTCATTTTTATTAAAAATCTCTATATTCTTCATCTCTCTGGGGTGTATATAAGATTAAATCTTTTTCATCAAAACCTGGATTTGTATTTCTATAAGATTCATGCATTAAAAGGGGTAATATCGAAATAATGACAAGTTAAGAGTAAAAGAATCGAAATCGAGATAAGACATAGCTAGTAAGTTACCAATTTTAGGTGTCACGAAGAGTTTCGTACCTCATCGTACGTAGCCCACTCCCGAACCCAATGATGAATCTTTGTACTATGTAGACCACGGGATCGATGTTCTAAGTTTCGTAACTCAAAACATAGGTTTTAATAGGCAATCCGATCATGCCTAGCCTGAAATGATCGATGGCGACTCCAAGCATTGGCCATTTCGTTATGGTCATCCGAGACCAATAAGATAAATGATTTGTCTTATGGTTCCCCTTCACTGTATCACAAGTCAAGAATCTATACTTTCTTGCTCTCATCACGTCAAGAAGGAACAGTCTCGGTTAAGAAGACATTTCTAAATCAGAAAAATATTTTAAGTCATATGCACCCATAGATTTGCGAGGATCCACCTCAGGGTACGTTGCAACACTCTTTGACAACTAAGGTAGGTAGTTACCACCAGCTTATGTGGGCTTTGATAAACATCCCGCTCTTTAAGGACTGAAGCCTTTTGAGGTTTTTCAAAATCAGAAAATGGTACCTTAGGTTCCCTATAAATTGGACTTCTATGTATGGGAGCTGATACCTGTGAGATGTTAAATGCTGCATAATGCATGGAGATGCAAAGCCTGCCTAATGTATGCAAGGGTGATGACTTTAAAGGCCTAATTCAATGGCTAGTTTTATGCCTTCTTTGACTTTGGTGATATGGCTTTTTGCCTAAGGTTTGTCAATCTTGCTTTAGATTTTTAGAAGCTTTTAATGTTAAGGTTGTCCCTTCTTAGAAGGTACAGGAGGTCTATGACCACTTACGGGAGGAGATTAAGATTGGGGTCCCAGAGCAAGACTGGTTGTGGCCTTAAGAGTTTATTCTTAGTCTTTAAACATGAAACAAAGTTCCTGCAAAGTTCTATCTTTCAAAGTAATGCTAGGAAATCCTATCATCAGTTTTGTCAATTTATCAAGCATTATTAATTAAAGTATTCAATACACCAGGGCTTTTTTGCCTAGTTTAAGCAATTTTTTAACCTTTGAAAACCTGATTTAAACATGTTTTTGCACCAAAGAACTATCATAAAATATTGCAAACCTCAACTATGGGTTCATTAATGGATTCAAACAAATTTTAGTAGTCCAAACAATTAATGACAAAGGTCACTTTCATAAGATATATGAGTGTAAGAGGGTGTGGTAGGCATATCTCCAGCTGCAAGATTTTATAACCTTTCTACCTCCTTGCTCGGCATGGTAGAACCAAAAAGAAGAAAGTTAACTGAGCATGGCACCTGGAGGTGTCACCTGGTGCATAGGAAAAAAATAAAAAATGTCCTTTGCATTGTCTTCTAAAAGGAGTGACTGAGCAATAAAAACTACCAGCTATCTCAGAAAAAAAGAAAAAAAACTCTCTACGCTGCCAAAAAAGCTCTCTAGCAATCCTAGAAAAACTCCTCATCCATCCCCATAAATCCTTCAGCCACTTTAGCTTCAAAAACTCACCAAAACACTATTCCATTGCCTTTCACCCTCAACCAACCTCCATTCCCGTTGCTCCTTAAAACCACCACCAGAACACCTTCAAAAACTCAACCTTTCACATATTTTTATCCTTAAAACACCCCATTAGCAACCATATTACCAGAAAGGTCCTTTCTTTCACCCTGTTCTTGCTAAACAATAGCAAAATAAGGCAAGGGACTAAGCTTAAAGCACTACTTTAAAAAAGGAGGAAAGTTCAAGATTTTGCTGGTATATTTTTTTCGTTGTTCCACATATTTTCTGTTTGGATCATCCATTTCATTTTAGTAAGCCCTTCATGCTGTCATGACCTTTCTCACACTCTCATACATCTTTGTTGCCTTGGTTGTGGTAGTCCTAGGATCTTGATGGTCTTCTTGACACCATGATGTTTGAGATATATAAACTCACCACACTTCATTTTTATCATCACACAGCCTCTGTTCATGCATCTTTCGCCATGTTTCTTCCATATTCACATATCCATTGCATATTTAAGTGGTCACCTTGACATGTCTTAGGTATGTTCAAACATTTTCTTGTGTTTCAAGGAGTCTCATGAAATAAAAATCCCATCTTGACAACTCCAGCATCCATCCCCTTGTTCAAACATGTCCATATCATATCCATGCACCTTATTTGTCATCTTCTTGCATTTGTGTCACATATTTTCATGTCAAAATATTATCTTTACATGTTTGCATGTTTAATCCATGTTTATCTTTGTATGTGCTATATTTTGTTCATGAATGTAGACACCTTATTTTGTCCGAGCTAATTTTCAGCAATCTGGGGCATGGACGTAAGAGGGGGCGATGTCGCCTAGTGAAAAAGTATTTTGAGGACGTCAAGAAGGCCTAGGGATCATATCAAAGGTAAATGCAAAGATATGGCATCAAATGACATAGTCTAAGGTATCCAAGGATAAAAGATATGAGAAAATTCACAATTTTACTTGAATGTATCGATACATGGTTCTCATGTATCGATATAATGCTCCAATGCGCCAAAAATTTGAAATGTCCCCATTTGTATCGATACAACATGTAGATGTATCGATACATAAGCCTCTGTATCGATACAGGATCTCATGTATCGATACTAGGCCATGCCAGGACCAAAACATGCATTCGGTAAAGAAATGTATCGATACAGTGGTTCATAGTATCGATACAGTGGTTCACAGTATCGATACAATGAACATTGTATCAATACCATCAATGTTTTTGGACCAAATGTATCGATACATTATGCAATGTATCGATACATATAGGTCATTTTCATGGTCCGGGCACTTTTGACCCGTCTACCATTAATCCAAAACTCGATTTTAACTCATTTCTTTGCATCAAGAAAGATTAAAACACATATCAGATTATGAATTGAGACTTTTGAATTAATTATAACATTTTTTTTTGAAGTCTAAATTGGATCAAAAAAGGTTAACATCACTTGATAACCCTACTCCCTAGCTTGATAACCAATATCACCATCAGTCACCCTATTTGCTGGAAAAACATTTCAGCATTTAAACCAGCCACCCTATGCCCATCACATTGGCAGCACTTCCTACAGCCACTCTATAGCCACCATGCTGACATCACCTTGTCTCCCTTGAGAAATGGCCAAAAACACCTCCAATTTGGCTCCAAAAGGATGGTATAAATGGACCACTTCTATCTCAGCAGAAAAAGGTTAGATTCAAGCTCATTTACACTTCCAAAAACACATTCATACACCAAGAAAACCAAATCCCGTAGCTCTTCACCCACCACCCAAAA
>JBBYHK010029638.1:24873-52485 GCA_038382065.1 Adansonia grandidieri | reverse complement strand
TATGTGCATTTTAGATCTGACTTCTAGCAGGTTGCAGAAACTGTTTAAAAAGACGTGCCAGAGCCTAAATGTTCTGAACTAGTATATGTTGATATCAGTTGCAAAGTTCCCTGTTGAAAGTGCTACAGGGAAATACGCAATTGGGACAAGGAGAAAAAAAAAACATGGTTTAGATGGCGCTTAAATCAAGCATTTTTAATATATTATTATTTACCACAACAACCCTTCTAAATGGAGCTTAAATCAAGCACTTTTAATATATATTATTATTTAAGCCTTTATAGTATGTAAAATCTGAAATTATATACGTTAGTTGGAGTATTGAGAGAGTTTGTAAACAAACAACTACAAATGTTTATTAATTTATAGTAAAAATATCCAACATCATCCTTCTAAATGGATCTTAAATCAAGCACTTTTATATTATTATTATTATTATTATTATTATTATTTAAGCTTTTAGTTAGCAAAATTAAGATCCCTCAAGGAAAAAATTCATTTGCAAAGAAATTTTCAAAATTTTAAACTAAAATTCTTTTGATTCGTAAAATAAAAATTAAAATTTGTAAAATTCTTAGAATTTAAAAGAGGAATTTTAAATAATTCAAATTATTTTTTAAAATTATATTTCCAATGGTAAAATTTTTAAAATTCCTTGGTTTTCACTAAATATTAGTATTTATTATGTTTCCCTTTTTTTTTTTTACGCTTTTATTATTTTCTTTAATTCTAACTACAAAAATTCATTTTTTAAAATTTTTTTTTTTCATTTTAGTAGCAATATCTATTCATTTTTACAAATTTAATGATATCCATATTACATATTTTATAATTTAATATCATCATTATGTTATATGTATTTTTATAGGCAAAGTTAATTTATACATTGCATGGGTTACAAACTAATTTTCTTAAATAAAAAAAAAGGCAATACAAGTTTTAAAAACCTTGGCTATTTTTTAATTATTTAATTCAAGAAAATGAGAAATAATACTAAGGGTCCATTCCAGCCACCCGATATGATTTTGGTGGTTGACAGAGATCCGAATGAACCCTAATTCATATAGTTTGATGCTTGGTAATTTTGATTGTTTAGTTTTTATTTTATTTTATATACTTTTTTTGTGTTATTTCTTAATTATGGATACGTAGAAGGAATATAGGTGGTTTTTTGTTTGCCATCGAGAATTGGTTCTTTATTGTAGTTTTGAATACGATATAATTATACAACATGAATAAATATAAAAAAATTACCTAAAATATATTACAACAATAAAAAATTAAACGAACATTAAATAAACTTATTAAAATTTATATAATATTAATTATTAATATATTAAAATTTGTATATATATATAATATCTTAAACATGCTTCAAATTCTATTGTTTGCATGTAAAATGTGGGCCTGCGAAGAAATTAAGATAGGACTTCGATTTTGAATTGGAAAATTGTTTATGGGCCAAAATGAAAATGGGAATTGATAGTGGGCTGAATTGGGTTATGTATCACTGTTGAATTTGTTGGTCCCGTGTAAAATTGTTATGATTCCATTCAACACCGAAGTCCAGAAAGGTTTGTTTTCTTTAATTCAGCAGAGAAGATTGGCTTTGGCTATAAAATATTGTATTATTATATTTTTATCTGGTTTTGGTATTTGGTTTGATCTGCTTTATTTGAATTGTTAAAGTTTTTGTAAAGTAGAGTGTTTTTTTTTTTTTTTTCTATAATTGCATGAGAATGGAGTAGAAATTGTGTGAAATATGGAACAGACTGGGAGGAAAGAGTTGGTGAACAGAAAGTTTTTACCAAAGAACTGGTTGCAATGCTAGGAGGCGCGTAAGATTGGTCACGGGTACTCAGACTGAAAGCGTCAAAGTTCAATGCCAAGTGCTTATGGTCATTTGGCAGAAAAGGCCGTTGAGCCTCCAAAAGAAGGTACAAAACGGTCGAAAGAGCGTTAGAGTTGTTATTTTAAGAAGCACTCAGATTCTCACATCAACAATTGTAGGAGAGAGCAAGATAGCGAATGAAGGCCGAAGGTACATGCCAAGATGCAACTTTGAAAATGTGATTTAGAATTTAGTGTTTTTACCTTAATCCTTTTATATTGAATTTCTCTGTAACAGGCAATTATTGAGATTTGCTTTATTTAATTTGTGAACAGTAAATCTATTTAAGAGTCGAGTAAGAGTAGCTCAAGCTGAGGTTTATGATTTTTTTTGATTCAGATCGACCATCCCAACTTGAATCATTACTTGTTTAATAAAATAATAATTTTTATTTAATTTTAATTATAAAATTATAAAAATATTTTTTAATATATTTTAAACAGTATTCCATCCTCCGATGTTGGTTGAGCCAAATTTTGATAAATAAACAAAGAATTCAAAAATTTTTTATTTGTGACCTGATTTGGCCCATAAAAAGTCTAGCTACAAATGCGTTTAGTGGGTATAAAATGAAGCACAACCATGATTCAACAAAATCCTCACAAAGGTGCATCTTAAGATCCAACATGAGGTTTAGGATAAAAGGTTAGGATAAAAGTGCATCTACCACTTGTTGTCATGCAAATTGTTTCGACAAATAAAAATGGAAGCTACCTTATCAAAAGTTAGGATAAAATCATAATTTGTAATTTTGAAGTTTCAACTTAGTTTTTTAAATTATATTTATTTTCTTTTTGATAAACAATATATTGTTTAACGAGAAATTTGAAAGTCCTATCCTTATAATTTTAATTTTTCTTGTCTTTTCGAATGAAAAATTATATTTATTATTTTTTCTTGTCATTTCCTTCAACTATTAATTTAAAAGTCTTTTTATCCTTAAAAGTTTAATGCTATCATAATAATATTTTTATTTTATAATTTTATGAGAATGATTACTTTTTATTAATATATTATTACGTGTATATATACATATATGATAGAATAAATCTAATCTAATATATAATTAATTAGCCTTTCTAAATCAAATTTCTAGATCTGTCACTAGATCCAATAGACTTGTTCTTAAGGGTGTCAAAGAAGCAAGATTGAAGAAAAAAGTCAAGTTCAACATAGTTAGTTAATGAATATGTTGGCACATCAAGCAGGTGGTTATGAGAATTTCTTAGGATCCTAGTTGCAAGATATGGGATTTGGATCTCATAGTGGAAAATAAAGGCTTTCTTTGTAGGTTTAGATGGACGTAGTCTCTTTCACTCTAATAGCTAGCTTTTAATAATGTGGTTATCCAATGGTCCATACCAATTGTTATCAAAGCCAGCTCCATCTTATGGGCCCAACACTCAGAATGGCGGCCTAGACCAACGTGGTGGTGACCAATAAGGACATTAGTCCTCCAAGTGTAGAGTGGTGCTACAATCCTAATTGCAAGGTATGGGACTTGGATCCCAAGTTGGAAAGTATAGGCTTTCCTTGTAGGTTTCTATGGTCCTAGGCTTTTCCACACTAACAGCTAGTTTTTTGGGGTAGGGTTCTCCAAGACCAAATTTTAAGTTCATCATTTCCGCAACTTATTGTGTTCAGAATCTTTAAAATTTATTATGGATATTGACATAAAGACTATTATTGTATACTTTCAAGGAAAAGCAAAATTCGACCCCAGTTTTTAAGGGTCAATCACCCTTCTATTATTTTTTCATTATTATTCGATACAACTTTAATCATAATTTATAAATATGAAGTACAGTATTCATGAATTGATCTTACATATGTAAATAGAAATGATGAGCATATTAATAAATAATAAATAGGAACCTAATCTTGTTTCTATATGCAATACCAGATGGATAAAAAATACGGCTACAAAATTTATTTTGGTTTGACTCAACTAGTCGTGTTCATTATGAGTTTTTTGTGATGTAGTTGCATTGTATACAACCTATTAAAAGAACAATTATGATCTACATTACATGGTTTTTAATGGGTAAAAATATAAACATTAGACTTAGAGGTGAGTAATCGACCAGTTGATCTGTTCCATTGTAAAATTTTAAAAATTGAATAGATTATTAATCAAACTTGTTGAATTATATAAAAAATCAAAATAATTGACCCAAAATTAATCAATCCAGTTCGGTCAATTATATTAGTTTAGATTTTGTTTTGGGCGTAAGAAATTTGAGTAATATGGTTATAGGTTAGGTAGGATAATCTAATTGGATATGATAAATATAAATAAAAATATGTAATTTATTTTTTAATTAATTATTGGTTAGTTTTGTCAAATCGGTTTGGCAAATAAAAACCTACAAATTGACTAAGGAAGCTTATTTAAATTGATTTAATTAATCAAATTTTATCTAATAAACTGAATGAAACAATTAGAATCAAAGACAAGATAAATGCACAGTGCACTATATGGAATCGACAATTCTTGAAGTAAACCATTAACCTTGTATGTGGCATTTATTTTGAAACCGTTGTCATGAAATTTGAATGAATTCTAAATTCATTAGTAATAAATATTTAAATTATCAATTCTCCTACAATTTATAATTTTTATTAATGTTTAAGTTCACAAAAATACTTCTTAATTATGTTTTGATTGCCAAAGATACAACAAAATAATCTCTAAAATCATTGCAAACTCACTACAAAAGAAAGAAGTTTTTCTAGAAAATTCTATTGAAAAAAAAAAGAAATTTAAAAAAAAAAAAGCTTTTTTATGAAAATTCCATAAAAAAATCAATTCACTAATAATATTTCATCAAAAAAGTTCCATCGAAAAATGTATTTCCAGTGGGATAATAGCGATGCAAATTCTATTAAAAAAATTATCTTTGACAAAAAACAGAGAGCACTCAAACCTTTTCACTTCAAGAATATCAATCCCATTTATGTTATCAGTGAAAATAGCATATCTACACATCCGCTTGATATAATCCAAGTTTGTAGCTTAAGCTATAACAAGCAAAACTCCTATAACTTTAATAACAAGAGAAAATATTTCAAGTAGTCCATATCTTTGTGTCATAACCTTTGGTTACCAATTATCTTAATTTTGAATTCATCAATTCATCATTTGGTTTAAAATGTACTTTTAAACTCGCACTTGTATAATGTTAAAATGAAGATATCATTGTAATTCTTGAAGGCAACACATGAATAAGTGACATGACATGTTACAGGGAATTTATTCCATTATGTTTTATAGCTGCTCAATTCACTAACTCTTAGTGGACATTGTAATCATGTCATCTTTGTTTATCATAATATTAATTTTCTTCTAAATTAATAGCCTTTACTTAAATGATACACTTATTTGAAGTGTTCATTTAGTATCTTAAACAGTGTGGACATATCCTTTCTGGAAATCTTTAGAAATCTTAACTCAAGATTTTTGAAAGATCAAAGATGTTAGTAACACAATCTCATATGATATTATAAAACATATCCCTTGATCACAAAATGATAAAAGAAATACTTGTCATAATGTAAATCTCAAAGTTCAATTATGTAACAAAAACATCACAATGCAAGTATATCTTAAGTTAAAAAAAAAATTAGTCATGCAATAACTTATAATCATCAAAACTATGATCATGAATATATTTAAGCAACTCACATATCTTTCCACTATCATCAAAAGTAGTATGAATTAACTGCATACCTTGTTTCGAAGAAGATTCTCACAATTACTAATTTGCTTCTTTGGTTTTGAAACATGCCACTCTTTAATCATGGTCACTTTTTTCCCGAAATAATCCTTTCTTACAAATGATCACTTTCAAGTTCCTTAATAGAAATCAAAATCTTCCTAAGATAAGGGATACGATACATATCTTGCAACGTTAGAACTTTGTCAAAAGTAAGAGGAAGTTTAATAGTCCTTTTTCCCATAAGTTTATAATTGAAGGAGTTTCCCATGAAGACTAATTTGTCCTTATTAATCTTTTCATAGGTTTTAAATTTACCTTTAAAAGGGGTGATATGACAAGTTGCATCGAAGTCAATCCACCAATTATCTTGATTCTAAACCATAAGCATTACAACTATGTTATCTTTAATCACTATATCGATTTTATTTTTTTTACTTTTATGAAAGTGGCACATTTTTTCTTTCCACAAATAAAGAGTGGCCTTTTTTTTCTTGGAGTCATTTCTAATTTTGTTAAACTTCCTTTTCCTCTTTGAAGAGTTTTTTTGCCCCTTATTGTCAGTTTTATTCTCACTTTTGAAAGAAGATGATAAAGTAGGACCTCCGATTTTATGTATGTTGTTGTCACTTAGTTTATTAGAGGTTTCATCTCTCTTCTGGGTTGCACTTTCAATTTGCATGTGTCAAACCAATTTATCCAAGGTAAATAATTTTTTTTCTAATGTTTTAAATACCTTTGGTAATATTTTTAAGATAGAGGTAACTTATCAATAAAAATTGATGCTTGGAAAGTTTAACAGATTGGTCATCTGCATCTTTGCACTTAGTTCTAATGTTATTAATTCATTCACTTTATCAATAATAGACTTAGAATCCATCATTTTAAAGTTAACATGCCTCTTCACAAGGAAAGGCCTGTTTCCTACATCCTCATTCTTATACCTATTTTCAATTGTATGCCACAGCTCCAATGCTAAAGTATTTTTGTGAAACACATTGAGAAAAAAATTACTACAGGCTTGAAGGATGGTTAGGCAACAATTTTTTTGTTGTTTAGTCATTAATTCTTTATTGTCACTTATTTCTTATTGATAGTACTCATGTAATATGTAAGCAACTTTCAAAACACCATCGCTTGTAGTTGAGGCCATCAAACCTTTCAAGTTTCTCCACTTTATGGACATAGGGTTTGATGTTAGTGTATGCCCTTAAACTAATCTAATTGGGACATAGGAGATATTGTCAATCATCTGCAAACCAATGACTATGAGACCTCATCTATCCAATGGAGACAAGTACTTTTATTGGAAGACAAGGATAAGGCTTTTTGTTCAAGCCAATAACTATGAAGTGCGAAAAATCATCACTAATGGGCTACTTATTCCTAAGAAGAAAGTTAGAGATATTGTTATGCTAAAGAAAGAAGATGAGTGAGATAAACAAGACACTAAGATGGCACAACTAAATGCGAAGGCCATGCACACACACTATTTTGTGCTTTAAGCCGTAGTGAGTACAATAGAGTCATATTGTGACCATGCTAAGCAAATGTGGGACAAGTTGGCAACTACCCATGAAGGTACAAATCAAATCAAAGAATCCAAAATTATCATGCTCACACTAGACTATGATTTGTTCAAAATAAAGTTGGATAAAACAAGCATGAGATGTCTGACCAATTTACAAATGTGACCAATGGTATAAAGGTATTGGGGAAGACATATCTAAACAAGGAGATAGTGAAAAAGCTTTTAAATAGTCTTTTTAGGTTTAAGAGGCAAAAGTTACGACAATTGAAGAATCTAAGGATCCCAACACATTCTCTTTAGATGAAGTCGTAGCTTTTCTCTGTAGGAATCCATAGTCCCAGTGAAGTTTGAGCTTTTGCAATAATATCATTTATAAATTTACAAAATAACATAGACTTGTAACGAAAATATTAAACACAAAAATAACCTAACTTCCTTGTGGATCTTCAGGAGGGATGTAAACATGTAGTATATTAAAGTCAAATTTAATAATGTCATAACGTGCCTCTCACGAAGGAAATATGCATGACTAAAAGATATCTTTGGATGGGGAAGTGTTCTCTCGACTGGACTCCTCCTATTATAATGCGATGGGAACTAGAAAGTACAGATTCTTGAACTTTGATCATGATGGAGGGCTATCAAATGAGTCACTCGACCAACTAGTCTCGATAGCCACCATGAAGCAGTAGAAATTTGGAGTTGTTATGAATCATTTGGGCTAGGCATAATCGAATGCTTATTGAAAAATGGTATTTCAAGTTACAAAACTTAAAACATCGATTCCATGGTCTACGTGGTCTAGATATTCATCGTTTGGGTTTGGGAGTTAGTTATATGAAATATAGTATCAATCTTCTCGCTATGCCCGAGATTGGTACCTTCTAGCCATGCTTAACTTATTTTTGGTTCCATTGGTTTTAACTTGTCATTATTTCAATATAATCCCATTTTTATGCATGAATCTGTATGAAATTATAAACTTTGCTCTTGAGAAAAATTTAAATCTCATATATGCCCTAAAAAAGTGGGAAACGTAGAGATTTTTAAAATAAGTTTTGGATTTAATTTTGAAAATAAGATACTTTGTATCAAGCACTAGAGGTATATCGACATGAAGCATTGCCTTTATGATTTTTGAAAATGGTTTGAAAAATGAATACAAGGTAAACACCACAAAAAGAAACGTGCTAGTAAGATAAAAAAGAAATAATATCGCGTAAAGCAAATCACACAAAAAAGAAAGGGAAGGAACGGTAGAAATGTATTTCGTAATTGTCATTGATTATCTTGAAATAATGAAGTCAACAATTTTGAGATGCATTTCGATCCATTGGTTGCTTGACTTTGAAATTTGAAAAATTTTGGAGCATATCCAAAAGAGAGAAAATTTGATTTTTTAAAAAAAGTGGGATTGATAAATTTAAATTGATGCAAATTGGCTATTTCTTGACAAAAATGAGATTTTCACATTTCTTAACGAAAACCAAAATTTTTGAGTTAAAAAGGTAGGAATTGATAAAATTAAAATTGCTAAAATTTAGAAAAATACTTGTTCCTTGATCTAAGCCTAAAGTAGATTAACATGTGTTCTTAAATTCGATGGGGGTTTGGTTGGACTTGTTTAAAGGCATCCAAATGCCTTGAAGCGGGAATATAGAAAAATTGGCTAATTTTGAGGGGATAGCATGCATTATCCCCATTTTCGATTTTATTTCAGATTGATCCTAAGGTTGTAGCAGTCAAGTAAGGTACCATTGGAAAAGTGACTCAATAAGGTTCAATATAAAAATAATCCAAAAATTCTAAAAATTTACCTCTTAAATGGAAATAATTTTTAAAATTGGGATTAGTTCGACACTAGCAGTATATGTAGGGAAACTCATTCAAAATTTTTAAATGGCCAATGATATCTTTTTAGAAAGGGAATTTCATAAGCTTTTATCGAAAAATGTTTTAAATTTCAAAAAAATCATCTGGTGGGGCAAAATGGCTTGAGACTAATGTAAATCTTTGATTCTAGGAGTTCTAGATAGCATCAGTTTGAAAAATCATAACTTCTTCATCCGAAATGATCTGAGGGCAAAGAAGACACCTTTGAAAAGGTAATTTGATGTCTTTTTATGAAAAAATATAAAAAATTTTGTGAAAAATAGTTTATAGTCTGAAAATAATTTTTTAAGCAATGACTATAATGCTACTAGCATGAAATAGGAGAAATTTTGTAATTTTTTGAGCTTTATAGAGCTAGATTTTGGTTTTGGACATTTAAATGTCTGTAACAACAGGAAGTCAGTGACAATGGCTTTACAAGCTCATTCGTACAATCCCGGAGTAGTTTGAAATGATGGAATAGCCCATTAAATATGTCGCTAATAAAGGACTCTAGATAAAAAGACTAAGGCACAAACAACTTTGGACAATTAAAAGGGACGTTCCATTTTTTAAGATAGAACATTTAGCCTCTATAAATCTTGAATCCAAACATGGAAAGCTTGTTTTTTCCTAAGATTGGAAGACTAACAAATAGAAGACCTTAAGTCCATGCTAATCTCTATTTATTAAAGTTAATATGACCTTAACTTGGAGTTTTTTTTTAAAAAAATAGGTTTTGACAAACATCAAACAAGTATCTTGACAAGCATGACATGAACTAAATATGACATTCATGGCATAAGCATATGAAGCATATTTAAGCAGACAAAGATGACATTTTGACATGAAAACAATGACAAAAATGCAAGAAAATGACAAATAATATGCATGAAAATGTTAGCTTCATGAATGACATCAAGAATCATGCCATGGAAGATGACGTGAACATGTTTAAGCAAGAAAAAGTTCGCTGGAATTTTCAAGACAACATTAAAACATGATTTTGAAGCAAATAAAGCACATAAGCATGGTGAAACATAGTAAAGTGTTAACAAGGCATCAATAATCCTGAGTCTACCATAAACAAGGCCATAAAATGCATGAAAGTCCTTGGAATAGGGTCATGGTCACATAGATATGGCTCACTAAAATGATGATAATGACAATGAAAAAAGAAAATGAGATTGAAAAAAGATAGAAGTTATACCAAGAAGCTTGAAGCTTTGCCTTTGTTGTTAAGCAAAAAAATAGTTCACTTTGAGTTCATTTTCTCCTTTCTCTTTGCTATTAAGTAGAAAGAAAATAGTGGTCAAGAATGAACCTAAGGGATATAGTAACAATGGAATAGAGGTTTGAGAAGAAAAGAGAGTGAAATAAAGGGTTTTGGAAGGGTTTTTTGATGAAGGCTTGGGAGAGCAATAGGAATGAGAGTGTTTGAAAGTGGAAGATGGCTAAAGAATGTTTTTAGAGAGTATGAGAATGAATGTGAGGTCCTTTTTTCAGCTAAACCGAGATTTGTCTATATAGCCATATTAATAGTAAAAGACGAAATGCAAAAAACAAGAGCATTTTAAGGTTTTGGCGCATTATCTTTAATGCAGACATATACTCACCTGTCCATTAAATGCATTAGGTGCTCAACAAAAATAGTGGATCAAGCACACTTTATTTAGGTGAGCCATGAGAAAAATGAATTTTGCCTTCTAACAATTGAATTAAGTTATGAATATTTTCCTTATCATGGCTATTTAAGCCTAAAAAATTGTAATTGATCCAATCATAAGTGTAATACTAAGGACTGGTATGAATTTTGATGCCTAAAACATGGTTTAATTTGTGTTTTAATGTCATGGTGCAAAGGGGTGAAAATAGCATGAACTGGGCCATTTTTGGCTTGGTGTATCAATACTTAGAGTAAATTTTTGCCCAAATATCTATACAATGAAGCTGGTATCGATACATAGAGCTTGGTATCAGTACCATCACTCTTTATAATGATACAGGTGGGCCAAATATGCAATTTTAAGCTATGATATAACTTGGTATCAATACAATAGGCCAAGTATCAATACACAATAACATGTACCGATACCACAAGCCATGGCATAGGTACACCAACACCCGTATCAATACTTTGACATGTTGTATCTATACAACATGTGAAATTTGGCTTTTCGCAGACATTGGAGGCCTTGTATCGATACACCATGGCTTTATATCAATACATACATGAAAAAAATATTAATTTTAAATACCTTTGGTGCCCAAACACCTCATCTTAGTTGGGAATGATGGATGATTGATTTGTGCTTCCTTAAATGACCTTGATGACATCAGAATAGTGACTTTGATGTCTTCTTTAACATTTTTTTAATATGGTTCTTAGGCACTTCAAACCTTCCCAAAAAAATTTTTGCCTAGCGTCTTGTTACCTAATAGTGCTTGGCGACATGGCACCCGACAGTCGTCCCTATTTTTTTATTTTTATTATTTTATTCTACTACCTTTCAAGTAAGTATCAAAATACTAAAAGATGGCCAAGAAAAAATAGGGTCTCTACAAATAAAATTAAATCATAAATCTAATGAGAAGTTACTTAACTCTCAAATATCAGGAGTTAAATCCAATCCAAGAAAACCTAAAGGTGGGTGGTTTGGTATTTGATCAGATCTACGAGATCACGAGCGATACACTAGTCTTACCTTCAATGTTAATATGCAGGGATGATAATGGAAGCCTTTTCAAGGATCAACGGTTCTATAATGCTAGCTAATTGACTTAATTAGTCTTAACCAAAATATAACTAAGGCTTACTTTTTCCTTCACCCGATCCAAGAACTATTCCAAAATTGTTTTTTTCTCTAGAGAAAATAGAAGAATGCACAAAGGAGAAGAAATTAAGCAAGGTGGTAATAGTGGTTTTCACCTTCCTTGGGCGACGACTATTAGGGGAACTTGAGAAAGAATAATTTTCTCTTGAAACTAATTGCTTCAAAAGAGTTTCTCTAAGCCTTAATCACAATAGGCATCCATTCCTAATACTTGCCTTAGCCGAATTCTATCTCTTCCATTTGGAAAACTTTTGATCAAATCATACTTGCTTACATAGGTGAAACTCTTTCACCTAAAAGTAACCTAATTTGATCAATTTCTTCTTACCCATAACTTTACAATTGAACCATGCTCATTTTAATATGCAGTGTGAATTTTGGCCAATGCACCATGTATGTGACCAAAATTCCATCTAAGTGCATTATAGTTAAATTACCTAGTTTAGGTTTGTTTTTCAATTTATTTTACCAAATTAAACTCTTTTAATTTATCTCATAAATCATTTAATTTATCTTATTTAATTATCACATAATTAAATGAAGATAAATGATTAGAAACCTATTCTAGCTAATTAAATTATAATAAAATTCATAAAGTTTTAAGACAATTCTAATTTAATAATAATAATCTTATTAATATTAATTATCTAAATAATTAATATTTTGATAAGATTATCCAAGTATTTCATCTGGGACATATCCACCATGTAATGTCTAATTTAGACATTATCTATCTAGACATAGTATGTCTTAATTTAGACATTATCCCGATAAGACAATCCTACCTATTTGTTTTAAAAATACTACAAAATCTTAGATTTCACATAATCTAAATTTTTGTCTTAAATTAATTCTTGACTGATCTTTTCAATTAAGTCATCTGTTTAATAATCTTTTATTTAATTAAGTCATACTTAATTTAATCTCAATTTTAATTCAACAATATTATCTTATCATTTGTGACCCATTAAGTTCCCAATATGTTGGCAATGAACATAATTAATCTCATTAATCATGTTCATTGATCAAGAGTGGGATTTGGCAACCTATCATGACCACCCAAATGTTGAGGAGTCAATGTAACCTTATCAAAGCCTTTCAATAATTAGCCTATCAGTATAATACAGTCCTTTCACCATATATCCTAGAATTAAAATGAGCATGCTACAATGTCTGCTCATGCTTCAATCCATGTTTAATTGTGCAACTCAAGGTTAATGATCATGAATCTAAAAAGAACATTTCCTCATAATTCCTATGCTTTGGCTAGAGAGTTTAATCTGACTGTCCCTTAGTTAAGATCATTTGAGATATGTCCCTAATATCACTTAGAGTAGTGAATCCTCTTTAGATCACCTATCAACCTACCATATGGATTATGCCATACATAATGTACCTTTATTTAGTATCCATCCATTGTAGACCTACTCGTAGGAAATCTAAGTATGACACTTCTCATATGGGATGACCTAGTATCACAAGTTTGAGGACTATTTACATAACTGGCACATGAGAACATATTCCATAGACACTTGAGTGACTAATGCCAAATGGAGTTCTCATACGGGCCATGTTTAATGAACTTGTTTCCATAAAACAAGTACTAATATGCTATCCCCAAGTATTGCATATACTTCACCTTCTATGAGATCAAGGAATTGCATGGATCTAATGGATAGAGGCTTAGCATATACTAGTCTTTATGCATTATCAATGTCCTATCTTGATAGTATGATAATAGGAACATTTTTAGAAACACGACTTTAATGCAAATGATTGTATCCTCGTAATTCATTACTATCTTTGCAATGTCGTTGTGTCTTAAAGGCTTCATCCAATTAGTGTTTGCAAGATAGTCAATCACACCACTAACATTAAGGAAAACCTGTCACTATAAAATAGTAACATGTATATAGTTAATTGACTTTGTGTCCCATGTACAATCTGATTGGTTTAAGGCCATACACCAATATCTCCTGCTTGCACTTAAAACAATCATATTATTCATATTGCCTAATTATTTGAGAACATGTTAATTCATAGTTAATCTCTATTATCGAGTCATGAACCTATTTGGATCACAATGAGATCTTGATTCCAATCATAGGGCTCAGCTGTCTTGCAACTAATGGAATCAACTTAATTACCTAGTAGCTAAATATCCAAAACTAATCAATTTTATAAGCCTTGATGAAATGATTTATTTGATGGCTCTCAAATATAAATATGTAATCCCTTTGTTGGAACTCTTTGTAGTATTACATCCACATACTTATAACGTTATTTATCACCTTTACATGAATATTAACTTTTAATAGTTCATGAGTCTCCCACTAAATCACATGTGTCAAATTTTTTCTAAGGAATTAAATTAAATTGAGTTTTATTTAATTAGTTACTTAATTAATTCGTATAATTTGATAGACTAAGTTATAGAACAATTCTACTAAGATCTATTTAAATGAAGAAAATTGAAAAGGAGTACGACATCCATATGCTAGCGATAATAGATATATGAGTTCATAAAACTTATCCTAAATAATAAATTTTGTATGGCAAAATGCTAAAACAAAAACATCTAATGTTCAAAACATTAAATCTCAAAGTTTCTTAAACCATCTCAAAATGATTTGGGAAGCTTGATTTGCACCAACTAGGTTGCCAATTTCTTGGTCCATTAGTATTTTTCTTTCTTCTTCCCTTTCTCATTGGTTGTTATAGTATGTCAAACATATTTAGTACCAATAATCAAGTATCTTATACCAAAAGAAAGTAAATGAATTTTATGAATTTATACGTAAGGTAGAAACTCCCTTCAACTTTTCACCCTTAACAGATTCAGGGTAGTCTTTGCAGTTTCTCCTCTAATATCTAGGCTTACCATAATGATAGCATGTATTATCTTGATTTCTTCTTCTTGTTTTTTAGAAGTGGAAGTAACCATATAGACAGCCTTCTCATTGGTAAGAGATTTAACATGTTTAATAATCTTGAGAGAGATGTCTCTAAATGATTCGTGTTGAAGTTCAACATAAATTGTTCTAGACATGTGATTCATCTAATTCTCTTCAGCACCCGAGTCCTGACAAGAGTGCCTTTTGACATTTTCGTTTGGAACAATTTCTTTAAGATGTCAAATCTCTTAATGTGCTTTTCTTTATCGAATAGTTTTCTAAGGTTTAGGATGATGTTTGGAGCATCCATGCCCTCATGTTACTTTTGGAGATCAAAAGTCATGCTAGCCATCATCACACATGTGGCTTGTAATAAGTCATTTTTATGCCTTCGATAGGCATCCTGTTCTTTCTAAAAAGCATCAATAGTGGGCTCATTAGGTATAGGCTCATAAAGAACATAGGCCTTGTGTTTTTTTTTTAATATTGCAGAGCCAATCGATAAAATTTGGCCTATCAAGTTATTAGCATCCAATATGCTACGAAATGAAAATTTTGTAATCATACTTCTTGTTTATATTCTGTATGAATTTGGAGCATATTTAATTGTCAATAGCATATATAAAGTAATTATTTAGTTAGGTTTTAATATTAGAATGATTATTCACATTATTTTTACAAAATTATAATCCTCAACTATAATATAAGAAGTTCAACATTTTGAATCTTCTTAATGAGCTAGGCATTTCTCTCATTCTTACATAACCTTGAGCAACTCAAAAAATTATGTCAAAAGTGATTGGGTAGGTAACTTAATTTACCAATTGCATCTCTATGCAACTCATAGATCAATTAGGAGATAACTCTTTACCTAAATATGTCTTATGTATTTCTCCTAACCATCGCCTCTACTATCACATGATTAAATGCGACACATCTAAACCATGCATTATTAGTTGAGTATGACCCACTATTCGTAACTTAAGTAGTTAGAGTAGAAGAGACCTTAAGCGATGCAATAAATCATCACTCCGGAACTCGAGTATCTTGTTATGAACAATGGGAGGCGTCTTATCATGTTTAGGCATGGACTCAATATTTTACAAGGAATTTCTTTTAATTAATTAAGTCTTATTGATTTGGATTGCATTGCATTCACATTTATTTTAGGCACATATGTATCATATATATGTATATATATCAACGTAAAATATATCTAATCATGCAATCCTACATGGATGACTATGGACTTTTATCTAGGTCTAGTTTTCATGAGCTATTTGGAAACTAGTTGAACAAAAACTTAGGATACCTTACCAAAGTATTCATAAGCCTTGATAGTGTTCTCCTCAGACAATTCTTCATGGTGCCGTCTTTTGTTTATATTTTGGAAAAATAATATTCCCTAAACTAACCTAATTCTAAATCTAAAAGTATTTAAAATTTATATATGTTTGAAAAAAACCTCGAGTTACATTTAAGGGGAGTTAATTGAAAAATGAATTTTATAACCCGAAAATTAAATAAAGATAAGGCAGGATTCATAAACCCTATTTAAAATATAAATACCATAAGGAAAGATTCAACCATACATTCAGCTAGTCATACTAAGGTCTTTGTCTATAACCACCCATCATGCTTTAACAATTTATAGCATAACATTGTATAGCTAATATCACATGGTAATCATATGCATTCAATGTATAAATGTGTATAAACAAGTTTTTTAAATTTAACAAAGCATCTATAAGAATCGGCCAAAAGATTAAACACATTTAATCTAATTCCTAACTTTTAGAACATTTGTCTTAAAATAGACACTTACCTAACTTTTAGGTGATTTGTCTCAACATTGATAAATGCTTCATTACATACTGTAGTGTTTCCTAAATTGACATTTTAAGAATAAAAATCATGGTAATTCACTTTAATAGACAATTTATAAAATCTATTTCCAAGTTTTAATTCTTTACTAAAATGCCTATTTTGAGAAACTACATTGTCTTAAAAATTTCCAATTTTGTTAAGCCACTCCTAACCTTTTAGGAATCTTATCCATTAGATAACAGTTATCTAATCCAACCATAATTGACTCTTAAGTTGCAAGAATCAGATTCCTAATTTTAGGTATTTGAGCCCCACTAGAAAACTAGTTCTTATGAAAGTCAGACTCTAACAGTTAATGTCCCTAATATAGGCGATCTCCTTGGCCATGCAAATGACCTTTGATCACAGCTTAGGAGGATGATTAAGGACATTTTTTGGGTGCTGGAAACATGCATTAGGTGCTGCCAAAAGACTGATCCATAGCAGCAACCAAAACAACATCAAACTTCCATTCATAAGCATGGTTTTGTAGTGTAACGAGTGTGGCAAAGTTTACTGTAAATTCCAGCAATTAAATCAGCCTGAAATTGAAACTCATTCAGCTCACTTTCTGTCCTAAGATGCAGCCTAGCCATGGAACATTTCCACTAGGATTTCTAGGTGCATTAGGCACAATGGATCCTCCAAAGTTGCTCAAAAAGTCTAGCTTTGAGATTTCTACATAATAAGGCTGAAATTAGCTTTCTTAGAATCAAAATAAATATAAATAATTTAAAATTAATTTTTATACATAATATATTGAAAAAATAGAATATAAAATATATAAAAAATTAATTTTTTAAAGCAAAGAAAAATTCAGCAAAAATCAGCCTAATGATCGCATATTAAATGGGCTAGACAACATTAGTTTTCAATGTTTTGATGGGTATTTAATCCAAACCAATTTAAAACATTTTTTATTGATCTAGAAAATTTAATAATGATTGAAATATTCATTTACCATCCTATCAAGAATTAAGAAAAAATTACAAAATTATTTTACAAAGCTTACATGGTCAAACCTAGAAATAAATGCACACAACATCACAATGTTAATTACCATGGAGAAAGCTATATGTACTAGATGTAATCTGCAACCTATAGACTTTGGTACCACTTGCAAGAATTCATATTCTTGGTAAAGTCTGACCTTATGCAATAATATCATTTAACAATTTACAAAATAAGATAAATACGTAGCAAAAATATTAAACAAGAAAATAGCCAAACTTTCTTTTGGATTTTTAGGAAGGATGTAAACGTGTAGTAAATTAAGATTAGATTTAATAAAATTAAATCAAACATCTGATAAGAAGTCACCTAACTCTCAAATATCATAATCTGAAGTTAAATCCAATCCAAGAAAACTTGAAGGTGAGGGGCTCAATGTCAATCAGCTTTACAAGGTCATGAGCGACACACTTGTCTGTCTCCAATGGTAATCCACACGAATGATAATGGGAGCCTTCTCGAGGATTAATGGTTCTTCGGTGCTAGCTAGAAGACTCAAAGAGTCTTAACCAAAAAATGATTGTGGCTTCCTTTTTCTTTCACCCAATTTAAAAACCATTCCATAATGGTGTTTTCTTTAAAGAAAAGGGAAGAATGCGTAAGGGATGAGGAAATAAGAGTGGCAATAATGGTGGTTTTCACCTACCTTGGGCAGTGGCTATTAGGAAAACTTAAGAGAAAATAATTTTCACTCAAAACTAATTACCTCAAAAGTGTTTTTCTAAGTCTCAATCATAATAGCTGTACCTTTTTAATTCTCACCCTAACCCAATTCAATCTCTTCCACTTGGAAGAGTTTTGATCAAATATACTTGCTTACATATGTGAAACTCTTTCACCTAAGAGTAAGCTAATTTGATCAATTTTTCCTACCCAAAACTTTATGGTCAAACCATGTTCATCTAATGTGCATTATGGATTTCAGCCAATGCACCATGTATGTGACCAATATTCCATCTTGGTGCATTATAGATAAGTTAGCTAGTTTAGGTTTCTTTTGAGTTTATTTTACCAAATTAAACTCTTTTAATTTATCTCACAAATCATATAATTTATTTTATTTAATTATCACATAATTAGATTAAGATACATAATTATAAACCCATTCTAGCTAATTAAATTATCCTTTTATGAATTTTATCCAAGTAAAATTCGTAAACTAAATTAAATCAATCTTAATTTAATAATAATCTTATTAATATTAATTATCTAAATAATTAATATTTTGATAAGATTATCCAAGGATTTCGGCTAGGACATATCCACCACGTAATGTCTTAATATAGACATTATCCATCTAGACATAATATGTCTCAATTTAGACATTATCTAGATAAGACATCTTATCTACTATGTCTTAAAAGGATAAGAAAATCTTAGATTTCACAAAATCTAAATTTTTGTCTTAAATTAATTTTTAATTGAACTTTTCTATTATCCTTCATTTAAGCATCTTTTATTTAATTAAGTCAAACTTAATTAAATCTTAATTTTAATTGAAGAATATCATCGCCTTATGTGTGACCTATTGGGTCCCAACATGTTGGCAATGAACATAATTAATGTCATTAATCACGTTCATAGATCAAGAGTGGGATCTAGCTACTTATCATGACCACCCAAATGTTGGAAAGTCGACATGACCACATTGAAACCTTTCAATAACTAGCCTTTTAGTGTAATATGGCTTTTCACCATATATCTCAAAAGGAGCATAAGCATCTACAGTGTGTACTCATGCTTTAATCAATGTTTGATCTTGCAACTTAAGGTTAATGATCATGAATCTGTGAGGAATGTTTCCTCATAAATAATTATAATCTAGCCAGAGACTTTATTCATTAATCTTAGTCAAGATCATTCGAGATATTTCTCTAATGTCACTCAAAGTGGTAAATCCTCTCTAGATCAGTTATCTACCTACTATATAAATAATGTCATACCCAATGCACCCTTATATGGTATCCATCTATGATGGACCCATTCATAGTAAATCTAAGTATAACACTCTTTATATGAAATGACTTGGTATCATAAGTCCGAGGATAATTTACATGAGTAGCACATGAAAAGATATTCCTTAGATAAGTGACTAATACCAAATGGAGTTCTTATACAGGCCATGTTTAGTGAACTTGTTTCTAGAAAAAAAAAGCACTCGTATGCTATCCCAAGTATCCCATATACTTCAACTTCTATGAGATCAAAGAGTTGCATGCATACAATGCATAGAGGCTTAGCATATACTAGTCTTTGTGCATTGTTAATGCCTTGTCTTGACAATACAATGACTAGGAACATTATTGGAAACATGGTTTTGATGCAAATGATCTCATCATTGTAACTCATTACTATCTTTTCAAGGTGATTGCATTTCAAAGGCTTCATCCAATTAGTATTTCCATCATAGTCAACAATGCCACTAACATGAAAGAAAACTTTATCACTATAAAATAGTAACATGTATATAGTTAATTGACTTTGTATCTTATGTCTAATCCAATTGGTTCAAGGACATGCACCAATACTTTCCTAACTTATGAAATTAAGATCAAACATGGTCAAGAGTCAACAAAAAAGGTAGTTTTGCCTTCAAATCAACCACTTAAAGTGAAAAAAATGATCAAAAGATAGCTATGTTTGCAAAAGGGTTCAACAAATTCATGATAATGAATAAAGCAAGAAGACCTCCAAGAAGAGAGATGGCACAAGGAGAATCAAGCAAAAGAGAAAAGGATCCCATCATTTCCTATGAGTTTAAAAAACTAGGCCATGTCAAATTTGAGTGTCCAATATGGAAAAAGAAAAAAAAAAAGAAATCTATGGTAGCTACATGGAGTGATAGTGACACATCCGATAATGATGGTAATGAAGTAGCCAACCTATGTCTCATGGCTCTTGATGAACCCGAGGTGTCTTCTAATGCTAAGCCTTATACATTTAATAAATTACAAAATGCCTTTGGATGAATTAGCATTAGAATTTGGGACCATAAATTTAAAATATAGGAAAATTATTTTAAAACTTAAGGAAAAAAATGAATCATTGAGCATGATTAAAAATGATCTTGGAAAGAAAGTGGATTATTTAAAAATTAAGATTGACAATTTGACTAAGAAAAACACAAACTTGCACAACTCATTGTCTAGATTTTATATAGCATAACAAAAGTGACATGCTAGAAACACAAAGAACATTCTTTGACAAAGATGGTTTAGGCCATAATCACATCAAGAAAGAAACTCATTTTTTAAGAATTTCTTTGTGAAACAAAACAAACCATATGATGCATCTAGTGCTTGTATACATCTAAAGCTTGTCACTTATAAAGGTAAGCTCACTAGGATTGTGTGGATTCCTAAGAAAGTTAGCATATCTAAAGATGAGTCTACTAAAATGAAGTGGATCTTAAAAGGAACAAGACTTGTGAAAACTAATGCTCAAAGACCCAATAAAATTTGGGTACCTAGAAACAAAATATGACTTTGTGTTTGTAAGAGGAAGAGCATTGCTTGAAGGCAAATACAAAAAAAAAAAATTGTTGGTACCTTGAAATTGGATGCTTAAGACACATTACTAGAGACAAAAGTCAATTCTTGGAACTAAGGCCTAAAGATGGTGGAGCTGTTACTTTTAGTGACAACTCAAAAGGACACATTGAAGGCATTGGAACCATTGGTAATAATTCCTCATCGAATATTGAAAATGTTCTTTTTGTCAAAGGTCCCAAGCATAACCTCCTTATTATTAGTCAATTGTGTGATAAAAGCATGAAGTTGTCTTTGAGTCCATGAGTTGTCAAGTTGTTGATGTCTAACTAAATAAAATTGGTTTCATACAACATAAACAAGGAAATATTTATATTATGTATGTAGATGATTTATCCTTCCAAAATATTTCTTTTGTTACGCATGATGTTAGGCCTTGGTCATGGCATAAAAGATTAGGACATTCTAGCATGAATGTGATTTCTAAATTATCTAGTAAAGACTTTGTTGACAAAAGAAATTTGAAAATAAACTATATAATGCATGTGTTCAAGAAAAACATAAGAGAGCTTCATTCAAACCAACTAATATTGTTTCAACTACTAGAGTACTGAAACTAATTCATATGGATCTTTTTAGCCCTACTAGCACATTAAGCTTAGATGGTAAACAATGTAGATTTGTTATTATGGATGATTACTATAGGTTTATTTGGGTTCTCTTTTTAAGCTTTAAAGATCAAGCCTTAGGGAATTCATTATTTTTTGTAAAAATATTCAAAATAAATAAGAATATTTTGTTTCAAGGGTAAGAAGTGACCATGGAAAAGAATTTAAAAATTTTGTATTTGACAAATTTTGATATTAGGCATAATTTCTCGGCTCTTAGAACCCTCAACAAGATAGAGTTTTGAGAGAAAGAATAAAACCTTAGAAGAAATGGCTAGAACCATGTCTTGTGAAAATAATTTACCAAGATAGTTTTAGGCAAAATCCATAAATTCTTCTATTATATAATAAACAGAGCCATGGTTAGGTCAATTTAAAGAAAACTCCATCTAAACTTTTTAAAGGAAGAAAGCCTAACATTAGCTATTTTCATCCTTTTAGATGCAAATGTTATTTTGTTAAATAATGAGAAAGATAATGTTGGTAAATTTAATGCATAAAATGAATTGATTATTATATGAATTCTAAGGTTTTTAGTTTGTAATAAGAAAACTTTAGTTGTTAAAGAATCTACTCATGCTATATTTGATGAAGCTAACTTAACCTTGAAGAAGGTATCTCTTGATAATGATGATGTAGGAATTTGTCAAGAAAATCAATATGAAGCAATACATAAGGAGCATGAATAAGATGTTTAAGTATAAGAGCCTTCAAAGGAAGATGAACTTTATGAGCTAACTCAAGTTAAAAGAGAAAGAAAACCTAGAAAGTTGACTTATGTTAAAGAAGGTAGATTATTAGTGATCAAATCAAGAACTAGGAACTAGATCCTCTTTTACAAATGCATAAAATTATGTAGCTTTTCTTTTTCAAATTGAACCTAAGAATATTGATAAGGCCTTAAAAGATGATAATTGGATTATATCCATGCAAGAAGAGTTTAATCAATTTGAGAGAAGTAAAGCTTGGAATCTAGTAGAGAAACCTAATAACTACCTTGTCATAGATACGAAAAAGGTTTTAGAAATAAACTTGATAAGCATGGAACCATTTTTACAAATAAGGCTAGATTAGTGGCTAAGGGATATAGTCAAGAAAAAGGAATTGATTATGATAAGACTTATGCTGCCATAGCTAAATTAAAGTTATTAGAATACTTTTAGCTTTTGCATGCTTTAATGATTTCAAGTTGTTTTCAAAATATGTTAAAAGTTTATTTTTTAAATGGTTTTATTAATGAGGAAATTTATGTTAAACAATCTTCCAATTTGAAAATCCTCATAATCCTTCCTAATCATGTTTTTAAACTTTTAAAAGTCTTATCAGGTTTGAAGCAAGCTCCTAAAGCGTGGTTTGAAAGACTTCCAAAATTTTTAACTGAAAAGGTTTTAATAGAGGCAAGTTACCATAACTTTTTTCATAAAAGTTAAAGGCAAAGGCATTCTAGTAGTTCAAGTTTATGTTGATGATATTATTTTTGTTGCCGCTATAGAGTCTCTCTATCAAGAATTTTCTAAGTTTATGTAAGATGAATTTAAGACGAGCATGATGGGAGAATTGATATTCTTTTTGGGACTTCATGTTTAGCAATCTAAGTCTAGCATCTTAAGAGGTTCAAGATGTTTGAAACAAAGCCTTGCTCCACACCTATGAGAACATCAACAAAGCTTGAAAAGGATGAAAGAGGTAAATGTGTTGACTCTAAACTTTATAGGTCTATGATAGGCTTATTGGTTTATCTTACCTAAGTAGACCCGATATAATAATTAATGTATGCATATGTGCTAGATATCAATCTTCACCTAAGGAGTCATATTTAGTTGCTATAAAAAGAATATTCCAATATCTTAGAGACACTCATAATTTAGGCTTATGGTAGCCAAAAGGATCATCATTTGCTTTACATACTTATTCCAATACAGATTTTGGTGGATGTAAAATTGATAGGAAAAGCACTCAGTTCTTGTCAATTTCTTGGAAATATATTGATATCATGGTTTTTCAAGAAATGAAATAGTGTTGCTTTATCTACAATCGAAGAGGAATACATATTTGTTGGAAGTTATTGTGCCCAAATCTTGTGGATAAAATAACAAATAGACGATTTTGGAATTACCATGGATCATATTGCGATTAAATGTGACAATTCTGGTGCCACTAATCTCACTAAAAATCCTATCCAATATTCTAGAACTATGCACATTGAGATAAAAACACCACTTTATTAGATATCATGTATGAAAAGGTGATATTATGCTTAAGTTTGTTTATACCTTGCATCAATTACTGGGTTTTTTACAAAACCTCTTGATAAGAATAGATTATGCACCACTAAAGGTGAATTTGGATTAATGAATGCTCATTGATCATGTTTTGATATTCTACATGAGGTGAATTTGTTCGAATGATTTGCTATTCAATTTTATTTTATGGACCTAATTGGTTCATGAAAAATTGATTTGACTTGATGATTTTATGTAATGGATATGTTCAATGATTTGAAATTGCTAAATTCATTCACTTTGAACATGCAAAACTACTATTGAAATCAAGAATGCATAACAATGTCCAACCTTGCATATGCATAAGTTCAAAATTGCATGGTTCATTTAAATTTCAAGTTTTCACATCGAAAATGATTTTTTTTAATTCAAAATTTTCATGGAAAACTCAAATTTGATGATCTTTTAACCTTCTTAGATTAATTCATGCATACTATTTTCACTTCATATGATTTAGCATGAAAATTTATATGTTCTTTGCCATTTTTTTCAAATCTAAGTCTATTGTATCGATACTATATTGTTTGTATTGATACAGTGTTCATAAAATCTGGAAAAGCTAGATTTTGAATATCGTATCGATACCAATATCTAATATTGATATAGTGTATCAGTAAAAATAAATCTGTATCAATATAGACTTTTTGTGTGCCCATCTTCCTTCTCATTTATCTTCAAACACCATTCCCTCTCTTAGTTACTCTCAACACTCCACAATTTCTCAAAAAAAATTTTAAAAATTGATTTTTCCTCTTAATTTTCACTCTATTTTCACTTTGTCATTTTTTTCATAAAAATCTTCTTTTTTATCCCTAAAAGACTAAATCATCATCAAATTTTGAAATCTTTCTTTTGAAAACCTTAACTCCATTTTCCTAAAATTCTCTAATTTTCTTCTAAGTTCTTATGCATTTTCTTATCTTTTTCCTTTGCCCATTATCCCTCTTTGATGTTACTGTGATTTGGTTTGATTTCACCACCCTCAACACTTGAGACCAAGCTCGAAACTCGCTACCCATAACCATTTGACAAAAAGCATCAACCAAGTCCTCCCTTTACCCTACTCTGCTCCACTACCCACACTAACCCCCACCTGTCCTACCCATCCCTTGCTCTCAGAAAACCTATTCAAACCCACCCAAAACACATTTTTTCCATTCCATCCATTACAAATAATTCACAACACCCTTATCATCATATGCTATATTTTGTCTATCCCTCTCAGCTTCTAAACTTGACTCACTACCAAGTGTTTGACAAAAATCCTTTTAGACTATTTTCCTTTTTGCACCCTCCAAATGCCTTCCTAAACCAAACAAATTGCTGACATTTGTCACCCGTACTTTCATTTTTTTTGCTGATCAAACCTAAATCCATCTTCTAACCAAATCAATTTTTTTACTCGTGCTTTCAAAATGCTTAGGCTCGTGAATATTTTTAAAATTATTTTTACCTGAAAGCCCATCCAATAATATGGAGTCATTGATTTCTCTTTTCTTTGATCCATCACTTACCGTTATCTTTTAACTTTAGATAATTTCAGATGGACCAATTTTTTTCCTTAATTGTTCGATTCATGAGAACCTTATTTATGCATTCTTTAGTAACGCCTCTTTTGCCTACGATGCTAGTAATCATGACAGTCTTCGATCTTACCTCTAAGGTCAAAAATTTGTTATCACCCAAGCGTCTATTGCCATCGAATTTGATTTTTCATATAAAGCATAACCAAAAAGGGTATGGCACTCTATTGACTTTCACACCCTCGATCATAAAGCCACCCTACTTCCTCCCTTTGATGTTTCTTGCATTTTATCATCTCTCATGTGCTCTACCCTTACGACACCAAACACACCTTGCTTAACTCCAATGATTATTGGTGGCTTCATATAATCCAAACTGGTAACCACCCTAACCTTGCTCACTTTATTTTTGCTAATCTCATGAATGATGTCTAAGGTTTTCATAACCTCTTCCATGGCATGCCTTTGAGCTACTACTTCAAAGCTCAAAGTTTCGATTTCTCTTATGACCCTGGCCTCATGATCACTTGACATCGATATCTTGGAAAAAAATTAGGCCTAGTTAGTTATACCGTTCAGAATGCACTTGCATTCCTAAACCATAACAACAACCTCTTCCACTTCCCGTGTAACTAAATTCTCTGGCACCCAATGATGATCCCTCATGCGTTGCTTACCACGAGCATCCAATGATCACAATGGTCATGCTGTGAAGCATGATCCGCTTATTCCACCACCGAACATTGATACCTCATCTTTCATGCCCATGGATATACATACCATGTATAATTCCATCATGACCGTTTTTATGCATGGGATCAATGATTCGCCTCTATCAACACTCTACTTATCACTTTCGAGCATAGTCACTAAAAGTTGATTAAGTAGTTTCATGCTTTTTTAGTTGCCTTTCTTTATGTCACTCTGCTTGCTCTTCCACTTACCAGCGATCCTCTGATTGATAACACTTAATTGTACTAGGCTCATTTTAGGATCTTTCGTAGACCTTTAAGAATTTATTTTTCAGTTTCTTTCATGTTTTTCAAAACTTGTGCATTTTTTGACATATTTTGTGCATTACTTTTTTTTAGTAACATGCTTCTTCGAAGGAAAACACATATAACTTAAAAGCATTTCTCGATAGGGAAATGCTCTTTTCAAGAAAGACTTTTCCCTTTTTTGATGTGATAGAGCGAGATAGAATGGATTCTTGGCTCCTGACCATAAAATGATCGTCGAATGAATTACTTGTCCAACTAGTCTTAGGTGGTCACCATAAAGTGGCCAATAATTGAAGTCACCATCGACCATTTAGGCTAGACGTGATCAGATTCCTACTAAATTCGATATTCAAAGTTGCGAAACTCAAAACATTGATTCCGTGGTCTAGTAATTCAAAGATTTAAAGGTTGGGTTCAAGAGTTAGTTATATGCACGGAGGTATGAACCTCTTACAACACCAAAAATTGATACCTTTCTATCCATGTCTTAACTTAGTTTTGGTTCCCTTAGTTTTTGACTTGTTATTATAATCCCCTTCTTATGCATGAATTTAAATAAAATAAGCTCAGGTTTTAGAAAAAAAATTAAATCACGTATGTGCCCTAAAAAGGCGAGGAATATAGGGATTTTTTATTAAAATGTTCTCTAAATTTAGTTTTAATAATAGGATATTCTGAGTCAAGCACTGGAGAGATATCGACATAAAACATTGCCTAATAATTTTTGAAAAATGATTTTGAAGATATGGATACAAGAGGACCATCATAAAGGAAACGTGTTAATAAGATGATAAAATAAGATAATATCATATAAAATAAATCATCCAAAACAACAAAAAAAGAAAGGAATTTATCTTGTAATTGTCATCAACTATCTTGAAATAACTAAGTCAACAATTTTAGAAATGCATTGGGATCCATTGACTCATCGAGGAGTGAAAATCAGGTTTAAATTTTGAAAAGTCTAAGGAAAATTCGAGGAGAGAAAATTTGATTTTTTTTCTTGACAATTTTGAGAAAAATGAGATTGACAAA
>JBBYHK010029638.1:0-24773 GCA_038382065.1 Adansonia grandidieri | reverse complement strand
ATTGACAAAATTTGACAATTTCTTGATAACTTTTAAAAAACGAAGTTATAGTATCCCATCAGAAGATAGGGTTGGAGTATCCCCTTGGAAAATAGGGTTGGAGTATCCTGTATGTGAAAACTTTGGTAAGTTTTAAAATTTAAATGAAGTTTGTAAAAGCAAGGTTGGAGCATCCCCTTAAAGAATAGGGTTGGAGCATCCCCAATGGAAACTTCGATGATTTTGGAGAGATAAGCTTGAAAAATTTATCTTGACAAAGTTTCGATGATATTTTGATGAAATGACATTTTTGACAAATTCTTGACAAAATAGGTGATTTTTTATTAAAAAAGGAAATTGATAAAAATATAGGTGATACGAGGAAGATTGCTTATGCCTTGATCAGGATCTACGAAGTCAACGCACATATTTTGAATTGAAGGGACTAATCGGTGCCACTTAGAGACATTTGAATGTCTTGGACTAGAAATTCAGAAAAATCAATTAATTTTTGCTAATGTTGAAAATAGGGGATAGCATCCTGCTGACCCCTTTTTTGAATTTATTTTAGGCAAATTCGAAAGTGTTAGGAGCCAGGTGAATAGCTATTGAAGGTGACTAAAAAAGGTTTAATACAAAAATATTCCAAAAGTCTTAAAAAATCACTTTTCAAGTGGAAATAATTTTTATATTTAGGTCAAGCACGACACTGATAGCACGTGTAGGGAAAATGGCATGACAAATTTTGAAAAATCATTCTTGGCTCGTATGGAATCGTTAAATAGCAAACAATACCTTTCCCAAAAGGGAATTTCTTGAATTTCTATGAAAAATATTTTAAAAATTTAGAAAAATCATCTAATAGGCTAAAATGGTCCAAACAAAATGCCAATCATTGATTCTAGGAGATCTAGATAGCCTTAATTAGAAAAATCACATCTCCATCATTTGAGATCTAAGGGCAAACAAGATACCTTTGGAGAGATAATTTGATGCCTTTTAGGGAAAAATATCAAAAAATTTGTGAAAAATGGTTTAAGGTTCAAAAATAGTTTTTTAAGTCATGACTATAGTGCTATAAGGAAAAAAAAAAGGGGGAATTTTTGGTTTTTCTAGATTTATTAAGTTTAGACTTGAGCCACAGACATCCAAATGTCCATGACAGCATGGAAATAGTGACACAAACTTCATAGGTTCATCTCACAATCCTAAAGTGATTTTGGACAATGAAACAACCAATTGACCATGTCACAAAGACTCTAGGCAAGGAACAAGGCACAAATAACTTAGAATAAGAAAAAAAGTACTTTTATTTTTGAAAACAAGAATATTGACCTCAAAAAACTTTGAATCCAAATATAGAGACTTGATTTTTCCCTAAGATTAGAGGACTAATTAGACAAAAACCTTAAGTCCATGTTAGTCCTTATTTATTAAGGTTAACATGGTCTTAACTTGGGGAAGTTTTGAGAAAATCAAATTTTGACAGCAAATAGGCAAGCATCCTGACAAAAATGAGATGAAATAAACATCAAATTCATGTAAATAGGCATGGATAACATGTTCAGACATGTAAAGATGGCATCTTGACATAATATTAGTAACAAAAACATAAAAAAGTGACAATGGAGTGCATGGACATATTAGTTTCATGAATGGCAACAAAAGTTATGCCATTGAAATGTTATGAATATGCTTAAGCAAGAAGAAGTTTGCTAGAATTTTCAAAACAACATTAAAACTTGTTTTTAAATCAAATTAAGCACATAAACAAGGTAAAGCATGGCGAGGGAGTCAATATGCATAAAAAATCCTAGGTCTACCATAAACAAGGCCATAAAATGCATGAGAGTCCTAGGAATAGGGTTATTGTCACATGGATATGGCTTTCTAAAATGATAAAAATGATGATAAAAAAGAAAATAAGATGAAAAAGAGATGGAAGTGATAATAAGTAGCTTCAATCCTTACTTTAGTCCTTAAGCAAAAAAATTCTTGACTTTGAGCTCACTTTTACCCCTCTCTTTACTATTGATTAGCAAGAAAAAGGTGGCCAACATGAGCTTAAGGGATGTGCTAACAATGGAAAAAAGGTTTGAGATGAAAAAAAAAAGGAGTAGAAGGTTTTGGAAGTGCTTTTAGTGGTGGCTCGAGGAGCTATGGGAATGAAAGTTTTTTTTAGAGAATGGTAATTAAGAAAAGTTTTTGGAGAGTGTTTAAAATATATTTCTCTATAAAATGTGTTTTTGTTTAACTGAGAATGTTGGCCTTATATGATCATGTAAATAGCAAAGACTACATGTAAAAATTAGGGCATTTTAGGGTTTTAGTGCATATACCTCATGCATGGATAAGGTACTATGCTCAGCTGCCCATTAAGTCCATTGGTTAGCTTAGCAAAAACAATGGATCGAGGCCATTTTTGGTAGCTAAGTGATGAGAAAGTCCAAGGTTGCCCTCTAACAAATTGAATTAAGTCATGAAAATGTCCCTGTCCTAGCTATTTGGGCTTCAAAAACTTGTTAAAACCCAATTATAAGTCCAATGTTAAGGCCTGCTATGAATTTGGATGATGTTTGGTGCTGAAACCATGGTCCAATTTTTGTTTTAATATCATGGTGTAAGGGAGTGAAAATGACGTGAACTAGGCATTTTAGCCTTAAAGTATCAATACAATGTGTGTTGTACCGATACTTGGAGCAAATTCTTTCTCTAGGTATCAATACAATGAAATTGGTATTAATATTGGAGGTTGTATAAATACCAGCACTTTTTATATCGATACTAACTAGCCAAAATAGATTTTTAAGCTACTGTGAAGCCTAGTATTGTTATTAAAGGTCTGTGTATCGATACAAAGGCCCCTTTATTGGTACACAACCCTTTTGTATCGATACAACATGTGAAAATTTGAACTTTTGGTGATCTAAAAGCCTTATATTGATACCTAAGGCCATGTATTGATACATTCATGCAAGAATATAAATTCTTCATACTTTTGGCCTTTGGAACACCTTACCTTATCTAGGAATAATGGATGACTGATGTGTGCTAGTCCATATAACCTCAGTGACACCTCGAATAATGATCTTTGATGCCTTTTTTTTTACATTTTCCTTTAATATGACCCCCAGGCAATGCAAACCTTCTCAAAAAAAATTTACCTAATAATGCATGGTGACGTGACACAAGAAATGATCGTCCCTATTTTTATTTTTATTTCTTTAATTCTATTACCTTTTGATTATGTCTCGGGATGCCAAAAATTAGGTTTGAAAAAATAGTGTCTATATCTTGTTAGTGAAATTATCTTTTTTATATGCAATTGCCTATTGAATAATGCATATTACTTTTAGGTAGCTTTGAATTGCAAATTTGTTTTGATATAACAAAAAGGGGGTGAAATGCTATAAATTTGTGTGTGGATATTGAACTCATTCACATGTTGATATTGAATACCTTGACATGCTGATATTGTGGATGTTGAATATATTGACATAGATTATGAACATTATGAATATTGAATTTTAATACCTCTATGAAAATCATGCACATGATATGGATTTGTTGTAATGATCATATAACATGTTGATATTTTAATATTGAATATTCATATTTATTGACATGTTACAGCTTGATATATTACTGGTGACAAATTTTGGAAAAAATTATGGATTTTAAAATTGTTATAGCTTCAATATTTTTTAAAAGACCCCTATTTTCTCAAATTAAATGTTTGAAAACAATGCTTTTATTAAGGGGAAGTTTCCATTGAAAATTTTCAAATATTTTAAAGGGAATTGCTAAACAAGTAAATTTATCTTAAATTTTGTCATATCAAAAGGGGAGAGAATGTTAGCTTTACTAGCTTTGAATTGATCTTGGTTTTGATATAATAATAACTTAATATTAATTAGCTTATATTTAAATTTTTCAATTTTGGTATTTTTCCTTAAATTATTTTAAAGATATTTTGAAAGATACTAAATTGTCTCAAACTTCTTATTACTTAAAAATATGTTCTTATTGCATATCTTAACTTAAAATATTTTTGACAAAAGTTTTACAAGCATTAAAGCTAAGAAAAACACTTTAAAAGTTGATTTTAATGCCTTGTGTTTTTATATCAAGATAATGCTTAGCAATAACTTAAGTTTTTTGAAACCCTCAAATGTATTGATATAAGTAGAATTGTATTGATGCACAAATTACATGTATCGATACACTACTACAATAATCATATTTTTTCAAGTTATATATCGATATACTTATTAAAATATCTACACATTGGCATAGGTCTAAACATAAACATGCATTTATGAAGCTCATGATGGCTTTCCACTAACCTAATTGATGCCTAACATCCACAATTCATTCTCAAGTTATAAATAGAGGCTCACAATTGTCCAACACAATAAGAGATACCAAGATTGATCAAGTATTTCACATTAAAGCTCAAAATTCTTCAAGTTCTTCATTTTTATCATGTTTATAATCAATTTTTTTATTCAAGTTCATTTGTATCTCTTCTCCCATGTATTAAACTCTGGCAAACATCCACCTATTAGAAGTCTTGATTTGTTTGCAAAGCACTTATTTATTTCAAAAGGGATTTGTATAAGAGATCATTTATATGAGTGTGAAACATGGTCTTTTCTATGAGAATTGATAAGGTTGAATTCTCTAGAACACTCATAGAAGCCAAGACATGTTCAGGATTAAAATAAAAACAACCATGTAATGAAAGGTGTTCGAAGAGTTATTATATGACACCTATTGTCTTGGTTTACAAGAAGCGTTGAATGATTCAAGCCATTATCTTCTCTAGTTAGCGAGTAAATCCAATAGTTGTCGTTATGGAAGGTTCAAGGCTAAAAGCTACTTATCCTGATGCAATAACTCTTCATTGTTATTCTCTCTTATATTTTGAATCAGTTTGTCATAGTAGTCAAACAATTTTCATTCATGTAAAAGGTTGTTGAATATCAAAGCTAAATTAAGGATGTATAAATATGAAATGCATATATGTATAAGAAGTTTGTCGTATAGTTTACATAGATTATCATATATAGATACATAGTGTATGTGTACGATACAAGATTCATATCATGGTAAATGAGAAATTTTTCTTATTGTGTCCACTTGAAGAGAAAAAAAATTGCTGGCATGAATCTCGTATTGAAAACATAATGATATGTTATGCACATTATATAAGCTTGGTTGATGTGAGGTTGGGCCCCGAAGAGCACATAAGATTTTGTGAGAGGATTAAGCCTACATAAACTTGGAACAATACACACATGCATGCATGCCGAGCTAGGCTTAGCCTTTAGTTTAGGTTTCAAGGTCGAGTGGGCTTTATCTTTTTGGAGCCTAACCCATTAATGGTTTAAGCCCAACCTAAAACCAATTTATCTGCTTAAAACATTCCTTTTATTTGTGTCCTTTCAAACAAGTTTAATTTTCTTAATCTATATGGTTTGAATTTATCTGAAGTTTAATTATTTTGAAAAAATGTTTTCGTGTATGTTCGAATTTGAATAGTTTTGTCGAATAGTTTCTCAGGTATGTTGAATTCTTCTATTGTCTAAAAATTTTTGGTATTCTACCTTCTTCGAGTTTCATTTTGAAAGAAGTTTTGCATCTTTTTGTTTGCTGAGTCGAGATTGAAAGTGGTTTTTATCTACAAGATGATTGAAAAGCTTAGGAAATAAATTGATAAAATTATCAAGCCTCCCAGAGGTAGCTGTAATTATCTTAACTTAAGATCAGAGGTTCTAACCTTGACTCAATTATTGATATTTGGTTCATCTAATCTGGTAATATTGTTTCACTTTCATATTTTTATTCTATGTTTTTAATAATTTTGATTTGGTTTAATTTTTTCTAATAAAATTATATCCAGGACATACGTTGATACAAAAGTTTTTATATCTAAAATTGTTTTATGGTTAGACATAGAAAGTGGCCTTTATTTTTTGTAGAAAATAATTCCCTATTAGACTTTGTTGTGGTATGACAATAAATAAAAGTCTAGGACAACCCTTGATATTGTTGGTCTTTACTTACCAAAACTTGTTTTTACACATGGCCAATTATATATTGCTTTTTCTAGGGTAACATCACAAAATGGCCTTAAGATTTTGATTCTTAATAAAAAGAAGAACAAACAAATGAAATTAAAAATATAGTTTACAAGGAGATTTTTGACAATTTACCTTAACATTATTATTTTTTTTATTTTTTCCTTTAATTTAATATGAAGATTCTTTAGTTTGTTATTGTTTGTTAATATGTTTACTTATCCTTACTTTGTTTATCATGTGCTATACTTTTATTATGTTTTACTTAAATAATACAGCAAGCCTTTATATTTATATGCAATCATTTAGATAATTCAGCAAGCTTTTATATATATCCAGTATGCATCCTTTAGAGAATATGCTTATAAGTTTTTTTAATCAAAAAGCTATAAATTTTATTTCTAGAGTTTTAGGCTTGGTCACATTTTAATTGGATCTGACTCAAGTTTATCACAAAGTATTGGAGTATATCTTATGTATCGATTAATTTGTGTATTGAAAAATACGCTCTCAATTCATGATATAATCAATTCTATATATAAACACGTATTAATTTTGTCACTATAAACACCTTATTTTGTTCGAGCCCTTTTTGAACAAACTATGCCTAATTGGAGACTTTTAAATGAAATGCACTCATTTATTTTCTCAAGTCAACTTTTGATATCTTAAGGCTTAATTAGAAGGTAATTAAAATAAAATAATAAAAATAAAAAAAAGAAGATGATTGTCGAGTGTTGTGTTGCTAGAGAAAGTGTGAAATGTTTGGGGACCTTGTTAAAAAATGTGAAAAAGAAGGCCAACATTCAAGGCATCAAAGGTCATCCTTTGAGGCACCATCATGGTCATTTAGACGAGCATAGATTGGTTTCCCATCATTCCCAACTTAGGTAGAACGTTCATACAGTCAAATATATGTAAATTTCCCATTTTTTGTATGTAGGGCCTCCACATTATCAAAATTCAAAATCTCATAAGGTCTATTGATACTATTGGCTTTGAATTAATTTCGGGTTTAAAATTAATTTGTACTTAACTATTTCCAACTTACTATTGTGTTAAAATTGAAAAATATTTTGAAAAAGTATTAAGTTTCTATTTTCTCAAAAATATATGTTCCAAAATGCATATTTATACTTATAATATTTTTGAGATATGTTTGAGTTAATATCAAGCCAAGAAAAATCATTTTACAAAGGATTTTAAAGGTATGTATCGACACAATGCATAAATGTATCGATACTGTGCTTAAAATCCTCAATTATATCGATGCTTAATAGCATGTATCGATACATTGCAATGAGTATTGATACTCACCCTATACGTATCAATACATTGCTTGGCAATAGCCAAAGTTTGGCTGAAACCCCTAAAAGTATCAATACAGGTGTGTCTGTATCGATACAACTTGGTAGGTATCGATACTCACCTTATATGTATCGATACATTGCTTGGCAGTAGCCAAGGTTTGGCTAAAACACTTGAAAGTATCGATACAGGTGTGTCTGTATCATACAACTTGGCAGGTATCGATACTCAGCCTTTTGTATCGATACAGTAGGTTGTAATATTCATATTTTTAATTCTTGTATCGATACTATTGGTATTGTATTGAAACTATTGGTATTGTAATAGCACGGGTCTGAATAGAAACAAGCATTTATGAAGGCTACAACAGTTTTCCAACCATCTCATTTAATGCCCAACGTCTATAAATCAATTCCAAGCTATAAATAAAGGTTTCCAACAGCTAAAGAAGTATGAGATAAAAAGATCAATCAAACATTGAACAACAAAAGCTCAAAGTTTCAAATTCTTCATTTTCCTTATATCAAATTTATACTCTTTTAAGTTTATTCGTATCTCATCCACTTTATACTTAAATTATAGTAAATGCCTACCTACTAGAGGTTTAAGTTGTTAGCAAATACTTTATTCACATCACAAAGAAGGTTGTGTGAAAGTGAGAGAAAATACTTAAGAATTTGGGGTAGAATTTTTCAGGGGATTGAAAGGTTCTACTTAAACCTTAAAAGATAGAGTTGTAAGGTTATACCTTAGCCTTAAAGGTAACAATTTCATTAATGAATTGTTAGAATCACCTTGGCAAGGAAGGGCCAAGAAGAGAGGACGTAGGTGCCAAATTCAAGGAGTGAACCTCTATATATTGACTGTGTTTTTCTTATCCTTAACTCCTTTTTACTTTCAATTTATTTTCAAACTTTTATAAAAGATAAATTTATGATCAACTTCTTGTAAAACCAATTCACCCCTGTTTTGGTTCAATCTTTTCCTTGAGCTAACAATTGGCATCAAAGCTTTGGTCTCTATTGTCGGTTTTACAACCTTGAGAAAAGATCATTGATAGCTCAAAAAATGGAGAATGCAAATATAAAGCTTAAAGCTTCAAGAAGCTCACAAGTGTTAAAAGGCCAAGATGAAGTTTGTCTCATTGCATTTGAGATAAATGCACATGCTCTGGGACTTGAAGGCCATTCCATCATGAGACCTCCACTCTTCAATAATGAGAACTACTTGTATTGAAAGACAAGGATGAAGCTTTTTATCTAAGCTAATGACTATGAAGTATGGAAGATCATTGTTAATGGACCATGCATCCCTAAGAAGAGAGTTGGAGATTGTGTTGTGCCAAAAGAAGAAGATGAATGGGATGACCAAGATACTAAAATGATACAATTAAATGCCAAGGCCATGCACACATTATTTTATGCTCTCGGTCCAAGTGAGCATACTAGAGTCTCACTTTGTGACAATGCCAAGTAAGTGTGGGACAAGTTAGCAACCACTCTTATGAAGGAACAAATCAAGTCAAGGAATCCAAAATAAGCATGCTTACACTTGACAATGAATTGTTCAAGATTAAGGCAGATGAGACTATAAAAGAAATGTCAGATAAGTTCACAGATATTATCAATGGGTTGAAGGCACTTGGAAAAACCTATCTAAACAAAGAGATGGTGACCCAAGTCTTGGGAAGCAAAAGTGATAGTAATTAAGGAATCCAAGGATCCTAACAAACTTTCCTTGGATGAACTTATAAGTTCTATTTTAACCTATGAGATGAAGATCAAGCACGGTCAAGAGCCACCAAAAAAGGCAAGTGTTGTTTTCAAATAAACCACCCTTAATGGTGATAATGATGATGATGATGATAAGGTTGAGAAAGATGAAGAAATGGCCATGTTTGTAAAAAGATTCAACAAGTTCATGAGAATGAACAAGGTAAAAAGATCTCCTAGAAGAAAAATGATGAAGGGAAAATCAAGCAAGAAAGAGAAAGAATAAATCATTTACAATTAATGCAAGAAACCAAGATGCATCAAATTTGAATGTCCAATTTGGAAGAAGCCAAACCTAAAGAAACAAAAGAAGAAAGCTATGGTGGCCATATGGAGTGATAGTGACACATCCGATAATGATGATAAGGAAGTGGCCAACCTATGTCTCATGGCTCTTTATGAGCCCAAGGTATCTTCTAATGCGAATCCCTATTCATTTAATGAATTACAAGATTCATTCGATGAGTTAGCATTAGAATTTGAAACCATGAATTTAAATATAGGAAAATGATTTCTAAACTTAAGAAAGAAAATGAATAATTAAGCATGATAAATAATAATCTTAAAATGAAAGTAGATGAGTTACAAGTTAATATTGATGATCTAACTAAGAAAAATACAAACTTGCATAACTCATTCAGAAGGTTTTATATGGCACAATAAAAATTGAATGATATGCTAAAAACACAAAAAGCATTCTTTGATAAAGATGGTTTGGGCTATAATAGAATTGAAAAAGAAACTCACTTTAAGAATTTCTTTGTGATACAAAATAAATCATTTGATGCATCTAGCATATGTACTCATTACCATAAACTTGGTCATACATTTCACACTTATTCTTTAAAGACTATTACCTATAGAGGCAAGCTTATTAAAAGGTATGGATTCCTAAGGGTGTTAGCACATCTCAAGATGAGGCTATCAAAATGAAATGGATTCCAAAAGGCACAAGAATTGTGAACACTAACACTTGATGACCCAAGAAAATTTGGGTACCTAAAAATAAAACACGACTTTGTGTTTGTAGGAGAAAAAGCATTGCTTCAGGGCAAATTCAATAAGGAAGAATTCTGGGTACCTTGATAGTGGATGCTCAAGACACATAACCGGTGACAAAAGTCAATTCATGGAACTAAGGCCTAAGAATAGAGGAAGTGTTACTTTTGGTGATAACTCAAAAAGACAAATTAAAGGTATTGGAACAATCAATAACAATTTTTCATCCAACATTGAAAATGTTCTATTTGTCAAAGGTCTCAAACATAACCTCTTTAGTGTTAGTCAATTGTATGATAAAGGCATGAAAGTGATTTTTGAGTCAATGAATTTTCAAGTTGTTGATATTAAGTCAAATAAAATTATTTTTACAAGACATAGAGAAAGAAATGTTTATGCTGTGCATCTAGATGACTTGTCTTCTCAAAATATTAGCTTTATTGCTAAAAATGATGACCTGTTGTGGCATAGAAGATTAGGACATGCTACTATGAATGTAATTTCATAATTATCTAAGAAAGACCTTGTTATTGGATTGCCAAAGATGAAATTTGATAATGATAGAATATGTGATGCATGTGTTCAAGGAAAACATAAGAGAGCTTCATTCAAACTAATTAATATTGTTTCAGCTACTAGAGTATTGCAAGTTACTCATATTGATTTTTTTGGTCCCACTAGGATATTAAGCTTAGGTGGCAAACAATATGGATTTGTTATTATGGATGACTATGCTAGATTTACTTGGGTTCTCTTCCTAAGCTCTAAAGATGAAGCCTTAGAAAAATTCATTACTTTTTGCAAAATTATCCAAAATGAAAAAGGTTATTCTATTTCAAGTGTAAGAAGTGATCATGGAAAAGAATTTAAAAATCTTGGTTTTAACAAATTTTGTAATAAAAATGGTATTGGCCATAATTTCTTGACTCCTAGAACTTCTTAACAAAATGGAGTTATTAAAAGGAAAAATAGAACCTCGAAAGAAATGGCTAGAACCATGCTTTGTGAAAATAATTTACCAAGGTATTTTTAGGCGAAAGCCATTAAAACTTCTTGCTACATTATAAATAAAGCTATGGTTAGGCCAATTTTAAAGAAAACTCTATATGAACTTTTTAAAGGAAGAAAACGTAACATTAGCTATTTTCATCCTTTTGGATACAAATGTTTTGTGCTAAATAATGGAAAGGATAATCTTGGTAAATTTGATGCAAAAAGTGATGAAGGAGTTTTTCTTGGCTATTCTACAAGTTCCAAAGCTTATAGAGTGTGTAATAAGAGAACCTTAGTTGTTGAAGAGTCCATACCTGCTATATTTGATGAAGCTAACTCAACTTTGAGGAAGGTATCTCTTGATAGTGATGATGTAAAGATTTACCAAGAACAAGCATCATATAAGGAGCAAGAACAAACAATACAAGATCAAGAAGCTCAAAAAGAAGAAAAACTATATAAGTCAACTCAAAGTCAACTCAAGTAGAAAAAGAAAGAAATCATTTTAGAGAGTTGACTTATGTCAAAAAAGGTGAGATAATTGGTGATCCTAATCAAGAGGTAAAAACTAGATCATCTTTTAGAAATGCATGGAATTATGTAGCTTTTATTTCACAAGTTGAACCTAAGAATTTAGAAGAGGCTCTATAGGATGATAGTTGGATTATGGCCATGCAAGAAGACTTAAATTAACTTGAAATGAGCAATGTTTGGAATTTAGTGGAAAGACCTAGTAATTATCCCATCGTAGGTACTAAATGGGTCTTTAGGAACAAACTTAATGAGCATGGAACCATAGTTAGAAATAAGGCTGGATTAGTAGCTAAGGGATATAGTCAAGAAGAAGGAATTGACTTTGATGAAACTTATGCCCCTATAACTAGACTAGAGGCCATTAGAATAGTATTAGCATTTACGAGTTTTAATAATTTCAAGTTGTTTCAAAAGGACGTCAAAAGTGCTTTTTTAAATGGTTTTATTAATAAGGAAGTTTATGTTAAGCAACCTCCCGATTTTAAAATGCTCATTGTCCAAATCATGTGTTTAAACTTTCAAAAGCCTTGTATGGTTTAAAGCAAGCAACTAGGGCATGGTATGAAAGGCTTTCAAAATTTTTAATTGAAAAAGGTTTTAATAGAGCTAATATTGACAAAACTCTTTTTATTAAAGTCAAAGGCAAGGACATTCTAGTAGTTCAAGTTTATGTTGATGATATTATTTTTGGTGCTACTAATAAGTCTCTTTGTTAAGAATTTTCTAAGTTAATGCAAGGTGAATTTGAGATGAGCATGATAGGAGAATTAACATTCTTTTTAGGACTACAAGTCAAATAAACAAAAGATGGCATCTTCATCAATCAAGCAAAGTATACCAAGAAATTACTCAAGAGGTATAAATTGGATGAAACAAAGCCTTGTTCCACACCTATGAGTACTTCAACAAAGCTTGAGAAGGATGAAGGAGGTAAATGTGTTGACTCTAAACTTTATAGGTTTATGATAGGCTCATTGCTATATCTTACCGCAAGTAGACCCGATATAATGTTTAGTGTATACCTATATGCTAGATATCAATTGTCACCTAAGGAGTCACATCTAGTTACCGTGAAAAGAATTTTTAGATATCTTAGAGAAACTCACAATCTAGGCTTATGGTATCCAAAAGAATCATCTATTACCTTACATGCTTATTTCGATGTGGATTTTGGTAGATGTAAAATTGATAGGAAAAGCACTTCTGGCACTTATCAATTTCTTGGAAATTTGCTCATATCATGGTTCTCTAAGAAACAAAATAGTGTTGCTTTATCCATAACCGAAATGGAGTACATATCCGTGGGAAGTTGTTGTGCCCAAATCTTATGGATAAAACAACAAATGGAGGATTTTGGCATTACCATAGATCATATTCCAATTAAATGTGACAATAGTAGTGTCATTTGCCTCACTAAAAATCCAATTTAACACTCTAGAACTAAGCACAAAAGATTAGACATCACTTCATTAAAGATCATGTGCAAAATGAATTCGTTAATACATTGCATCAACTAGTTGATATTTTCACTAAACCACTTGACAAGGATAGATTTTGCATAATTAGAAGAGAACTTGGCTTAATGAATGCACCCTGAATTTATAAGTTGATAAAATTATGATATATTGCCTCAATATTGTTTATACAATGCTTGGTTAAGAAAAGCAAGCCTTACATACCTACTTGTTTGATGATGTGCTCTTGTATGACTTTTGACTCTTGAATGATTCTATTTTATGGTTAAACTTTGATTTGTTCATGCAAAATGATTCTGATATCAGAGTTTTGTTTAGAGTTGCATTTTCAAGTTTTTTTCAATGAGCAATTAGGTCGAAAATATGCTTAAATTGATACCATATTAAGAGAAATGACCTAATACTAAGCTATATGTATCTATACCAGCAAAAACCTTTTCCTAGTGTTAAGACAGAATTCGAGGTATCGATACAAAACCCATAATTGTTCCTTGTATCAATACCTAACTCTCTGTATCGATAGTTAGTATCGATACTATTTACCTTGTATCGATACAGCATAAAATTGTTTTAAGTCTTGCGACACAGTTCATTGTATCGATACACAAACCTAGAATTGTTCTTTGTATCGATACTTAACTCTAAGTATCGATACCATGTATCAATACTCTCTCCTCTATATTGATATAGACTGTTGATTTAGGCAATCTTTGCACGCACAATTTCATTGTCATTGAACCTTAGCCACTGTTCACTTAGCTTCCTTTAGCCCACTCAATCCTTAATCCTCACATGCGATTTCTAGTTTTTTTTACAATTCTTGATCCAAAGCAGGTTGATTTCGTAAAAATTCACCATTCTCTTCAGAAATTCAATCTCTTAGGATCCAAAATCACAAAAGATTCGAGAATCCTCTCCACTTAAACCCCAACCATTTCTTTTTCAAAATCCTTCTAATTTGTCCAAATTGCTTCCAAATTTTCAAGTGCTTTTTCATTCTTACGTCTCCCCAATCTTGACTGTTGTGATAGGTTGCAAAATTACTTGAAAAGTATACCATATTGCCACCAAAACCCCCTACCCACCACGTGCTCGACCATTTTCCTCTACCAACTCTTCCTTAGCACCTTACCCATCTTCATTAACCCGACCTCCTCTTTTCGGCAACTTTCGCCACCTTTGATGAACCTTATCAAAACCTACTTCTATTTCATCCGATTCCTTCCAAATTACTTCAAACACTTCACCAACATATGTCCTCTCCTCCATTTGTCTGAACTAGCATCCAATTCTACCTTGTCCCCACCTGCTCGACAAAATTCCTTAACCACTTTAAAACACTATCATGCCTCCAAAGACCAAACAAACCACCTGTCATCAAGGACCTGTCACCCATGCTTCCACTTCTTTCGCTCATCAACCACTTTCGACCCAAACTCAATCATTCTTTGACATATGCTTTCGAGATACATGGACTCGTGAGCGATTCAGTACCATCTATGCCTGTATGCCTATCCAACAATGTCGAGTTATCGATTTGCCCTACCTTCGGTCCATTGCTTATCCCTACCTTTAAACTTTTGATACCTTCACATGGACCAAATTTCTTTCTCTCAATGTTTTGGCTCGCGAGAATCTTGTTCATGCATTCTTTAGTAATGCCTTACTTATCATTGATGATCATGACTATGTCATTGCTATTTGACCTTATTTTTTAGGACAAGATCTCATTGTCAACCTTATTTTTCTTGTGACTGCCTTCGGTTTCTCGAATGAAGACGTAATCAACGAAGATCCAGCTTTCGTAACCTTGTTACCCCAAACAATAAAGCCATCCTCTTTTCTTTGGTTGATCGCTTACTTCATCTTATCATTTCCCATGTGCTCCGTCTATACAGCACTAAACACACCTTGATTAGCGATTCTAACTATTAGTGGCTCCATATGATTCAAACCGAGAATCATCCAAACCTAGCCCATTTTATCTTTGCAGACCTTGTCCTTTGTGTTCGTGGTTGTCATCGCCTCATACATGGCATGGTATTGAGCTACTACTTTGACATTTAAGGTTTTGACCTTTCTTGCTACCCGGGATTATAGTATTTTCTTATCGCTATATAGGAAGCAAATCCATGGGGCTCATCGAGTATAAAATTCAAGGTGCCAACTTTATTCCCAAGGTTCATCAACAACCACTTTTACCACTTGAGCAACCGGATGTTCCCGCTCCTATTAACCATGATGATGATATAGAGCCTAATTCACCTTATCATTTGTGCTCATGGATCTTTAACATATGTACGATTCCATCATAGGACATCTTAATACATGGGAGCGATGTTTTGACTTTTGGGATCATCGCTTCGATTCCATTGATGCTCGCCTTTCTAGTCTCAAGCATAGTCATCGGGTATTAAATAAGCAATTCCATAGCTTCTCAATGGCATTTCCCTATACTCCTCCATCTACTTCTCCACCCGTCAAGGATTCTTCGGCCAATGACAATTAGTCATATTCGGGTCATTTTACGTCAATTTTCAGTTTTTAGGATTCTATTCCATTGAACATTTTTTTCTTATTTTGTCGAATATATTTAATGTTTTATTCTTAATGAATCATCTTTGCTTCTGCATACTATGATTGCATTTTCTCCATTGCTTGGAATTATTCTTTTTTGTGTTTTGCTATAATAAAAAGGGGGAAAATGTCATAAATTTATAAAATATGTCTTGTATCTATTGATATGATGATATTGTTGTGTTGGAACCAAATAATTGTGTTTACATGCCATAGCTTGATATGTGAAAAATGGGCAATATCGTGAATTTAAGATGTTGTAGCTTTAAAGGACCCCTTTTTCCCAAATTAAAACTTTTGAAAACCATTGCTTTTATTGAGGGGGAGTTTTTCCATTACAAATCTTAAAAATAAAAGAGGAATAATTAACAAGAAAATTTATCTTAAGTTTTGTTATATCAAAAAAGGGGAGAATGTTGGCATTGAATTAATTTCAGTTTTAATATAACAAACAACTTAAGCTAAATTAATTTGTACTCAACTATTTCCAACTTAGTATTTATGTTAAAATTGAAAAAAAAATTTGAAAAAGTACTAAGTTTCTATTTTCTCAAAAATATATGTTCCAAAATGCATATTTATACTTAGAATATTTTTTAGATATGTTTGAGTCAATATCAAGCCAAGAAAATTCATTTTACAAAGGATTTTAAAGGTATGTATCGACACAATGCCTAAATGTATCAATACTATGCTTAAAACCCTTAATTGCATCGATACTTATTAGCATGTATTGATAGATTGTAGTGAGTATCGATACTCACCCTAGAAGTATCGATACATTGCTTGGTGGTACTTGAGGTTTGGCTGAAACCCCTGAAGTATCGATACAGGTGTGTCTGTATCAATACAACTTGGCAAGTATCAATACTCACCCTATATGTATCGATATATTGCTTGGCAGTAGCCAAGGTTTGGCTAAGACCCCCGAAAGTATCAATACAGGTGTGTCTGCATCGATACAACTTGGCAAGTATCAATATTCGACCTTTTGTATCGATACAATAGGCTGTAACGGTCACATTTTTAATTCTTATATCGATACAATAGCGCAGGTCTGAATGAAAACAAGCATTTATGAAGGCTACAACAGCTTTCCTACCACCTCATTTAATGCCCAACATCTATAAATCAATTCTAAGCTATAAATAGAGGTTCCCAACAACTAAAAGAGTATGAGATAAAAAGATCAATCAAGCATTAAACAACAAAAGCTCAAAGTCTTCAAATTCTTCATTTCCTTGTATCAAATTTATACTTTTTCAAGTTTATTTGTATGTCATCCACTTTGAACTTATATTCTAGCAAAAGCCCACCTACTAGAGGTTCAAATTATTTGCAAATACTTTATTCACATCATAAAGAGGGTTGTGTGAAAGTGAGTGAAGACATTTAAGAATTTGGGTAGAATTCTTAAGCAGATTGAAAGGTTAAGCCTTAAAAGATAGAGTTGTAAGGTTATACCTTAGCCTTAAAGGTAACAATTTTGTAGGAATCACCTTGGCAAGGAAGTGCCAAGAAAAAAGGATGTAAGTGCTGGATTCAAGGATCGAACCTCTATATATTGATTGTTTGTTTTTCTTATCATTAACTCCTTTTTATGTTTAATGTATTTTTAAACTTTTATAAAAGATAAATTTGTGATCAACTTCTTGTAGAACCAATTGACCCCTCTTTTGGTTCAATATTTTCCTTGAGCTAACAAATACAAATGGGGCTCATATCGATATATTTACTTAATGTATCAATGCATTGGTCAAATGAATCAACACAAGATTTGTCAACAGCTAAAATTTGAATGTTGGACAAAATGTATCGATACATTTTGGTAATGCACTAATACAATTTTCATTGTATCGATACATTTTAGGTTTTTTGCCCAAATGTATCGATACAATATGCAATTATCAATACATCTAGGCAAAATTACCTAATTTATGGTATTTTTTAGCTCTTGCATCCTTAAGTCAAAATTTTGATTTAGACACGTATTTGGCACCAAAAATCATCCAAACTTATACGAGGCCTCAACATTGGACGTGATTGGATCAATGACATTTTTTAAGCCTAAATAGCCTTGAAAAAGGACATTTTCATGACTTAATGCAATTTGTTAGAGGGCATTTTAGTATCATCTCATGGCTCAGCTACAGAAAATGGTATTGATCTACTATTTTTACTGAGCAAGCCAATGAATTTGAATAGCAACTGAGCATGGTACCTTATCCATACATGAGGTACATGCATTAAAACCCCAAAATGCCCTTGCTTTTGGCATTTTGTCCTTACTATTCACATGGTCATATAAGGCCAAAATTATCATCTAACAAAGAGATAGAACACATATTTTTCTTAGCTCAAATTCTCTTTACAGCCTCCGAAAACCTTAAACCCTCCTATTTTCGTAGCTTTCCACACCACCTCCAAAAAATGCCTCTAAAACACTCCCTTAAGCCACTATTGCTCGTCTTTCTTCTTTCTAACTGATATTAAGTAAGAAAAAGCCTCAAAGGCAATATCTTTACTTGGAAAGGTATTTTTTCTTGGGGAAAAGCTATTGGAATCTTGTTGGTATATTTCCTTAACTTGTTTCTTTATTTTGTTGCTATTTTCATGTTTTTCATCATGCTAATAACCTTTTTTATGCAACCATGACCATTTGTAGGTTCCATGCATTATCTTTGATATCTTGTTAATGGGTTGGTATTTTTTTCATATATTCATGCATAAAAATCATAATTTTATGTTTTTATGAAGTTTTCAACCCTTATTCATGTCATGAAATGCACTCTTTTTTTGCCTATATCACGTTCCATGCTTTCATGAATATATTGTAACATGTTCATGCATTTTCTGTGTCCAAAAATCCTATCTTTGATGATGTAAAAGTTTTCTATCACTTATTTCATGCCATAAGAACATTTCCCACATGTTCATGTCATTTTTTATGTTGTCATAAGATCCTCTTACATGTTCATGTATCTTTCATGCATTGCTTGCATTTTTAGAGTGTTTTGTGTGATAAAAATGTTGTCTTGTTGTTGTCCAGCATATGTTTGTCATAGATGCCTTGTTTTCATGCTTCCCTTGATTAAAAATGCCTTCTTGATGCCTTTATTTGGTGTTTGTTTGCTGTAAAAAACTTGATTTCAAGAAATCCTCAAGTTAAGTTTATGTTAAATCCAATATATAGAGATTAACATGGATTTAATGTTTTCATTAGCTGGTCCTCTAATCTTAGGGAAAAATTAAGCTTTTTATGTCTGGGTTCATGGTTAAAATGAGGATAAATATTCTTATTTTCAAAACAAAATAGCCTTTTTACTTCTTTTAAAGTGTTTATACCTTGATAGTGAGGTCTAGTACCCTTTGCTAGTGGCTTTGGTTAATATGCTGTTCCATTGTCCCAAATTACTCCAAGATTGTGTGAATGAGCGTGTAGAGCCACTGTCACTGGCCCTTTTTGTTATGGACATCCGAATGTCCATAACCTAAGCCTAGTACTTAAAAACCCAAAAACCAAAAAAAAAAACTCCCTTGTTTTGCCCTAGAGCATTGTAGTCACATTTAAAAATCATTTTCAAGCCTCAAAACATTTTAATGGAATTTCTTGATATTTTTACCTTAAATGGCATCAAATTACCTTTCCGATGGTGTCTCATCTACCCTTAGATCATTCCCAATGAGGGAGTTATGACTTTTAGAACCATTGCTATCTGAAACCCCCTAAAATCAATGATCTACATTTTGTTTGGGCTACTTTGGCACACTAGATATTTTTTTTGGAATTGTAAAATATTTTTCCCAAAAATTTCATGATTCTCTTTTTGAAAAAGTATCATTTGTGATTAAATGATTCTGAACGAGTTCGAAGCAATTTTTTAAAGTTTGTTACACCATTCCCCTACACATGCTGCCAGTACTGAAGTAAACTCAAATTCAAAAATTAATTCCACTTAGGAAATGATTTTCTGGGACTATTGGGATATTTTTATGTAAATCCTTATTGAGTTAACTTTCCAATAGTATCTTATTTACCTCATAAAACCTTCGGATGAACCCAAAATAAATTCAAAAGGGGCGACAGTACGATGCTATCCTCTATTTTTGGAATTAAAAAATTAGACGAATTTTTTTGAACCACTTTTTTAAGGCATTCACATCCGATTAATTTTTTATAGAGTCAAGTGCCACAAAACAGGTCCAATGATGCTCGAATCAAGGCCAAACAAAAAAATTAATTTTAACTTTTATTCAAATTATTGGTTTTAATTTTAAAATACCTATTTTCATTAAAAATATTCTTTTTTTTCAAAAAAAATTGTAAAATTTTTATCATTGTGGATACTTAGACCCTATATTCCAATATGATACTCCAATCTCGAATTTCAAACTTCACTCAAAAGCCAATTTTCTTTCTCTTAGATTTCCCTGAGTTTTCAATCAAGACTATTTTCCACACCTTAAGCGACCACCTAGTCCAAACATGTCTCGAAATTGTCATCTCAATTATTCCTCAATAATCGAGGACAATTAGAAGATAATTACAAGATACATTCTGATCATCCCTCCTTTTTATGCTTTTATGTGTTTATTTTTTATGTAATATTATTACACTTTTTTTCATCTTATTAATATGTTTCCATTTTTGGTACCCATTCTGCATTCATATTTTGAAATTGTTTTTGAAATTTGTAAGGGAATATTTTGTGTCAATATCTCTTTAGTGCTTGACATGAAATATCTGATTTCCAAAATTAAATCTGGAGACCATTTTCATAAAAAATCCCTATAAACCATATCTCTGGAGTGCATATGAAATTTATTTATTTTTTTTAAAACCTAGTTTACAATTTTTATATAAAATTCACACATTAAAAGGGGATTATATCAAAATAATGCCAAGTCAAAATTGAGGAAATTGAAACCAATGTAAGGCATGGCTAATGGGTATCAATTTTGTGTATCGAGGGGGTGCTAATCCTTCCCCACGCATAACCAACTCCTGAACCTAACCGACAAAAAATTTTTAGATCTCGTGGACCTTTAATCGATGTTTTGAGTTTCGTAACTCGGAATATCACTTTTAGTAGGCATTCAATCATGCATAGCCCGAATGATCGGTGGTGACGCTAAGTCTTCAGTCACTTCGTGGTGGCCATCTAAGACCGATTGGATGAGCGATTCATTTGACGTTCTTTCCTCCCGCTACTATCTCATCATGCTTAATTTAAATCCCAATCAAGGGATAATAAAAAACAATTCCTTTTAAATTGTGTGTGTCACCATCCGAGTTATTCAGGTTGTGCTGGAGGCACGTTGTACAGTTGTGAATCAAATTACACAACATGATATTCAAATCAAGGTGCGGAATGATATTTCCAAGTAGCTAGCGCATATTTGGTTGACATCAACATGTATAGATATACTTATTACAATTTCATCTATATTAAGTTATCACTAAATAAAGCAAACATATTCCATTCACTTATTCAACAATGCATATTGTAAATTATCTAATAATGAATTAAAAATTTAATTTAATTAGTTTATATAGTTATATTTAAATGATAGTATTTAATAAGTTTAGAATTTCAATATTAACAATTACATTCCCTCACTCTTTCCTTAAATTATGTTTTTTTTAAAGGAAAAGAAATATATTCGTTTAAAAATCTAATACCGTTTCCATCTTAATACAGCATGCTGTAACCAAATGGACAAAAGAATTTTGATAGGAGGATGATGCCAATTGGCAATTATCTACTGATAAAAGCTAAAAAGAGCTTTGCTAGGTATTAATGGGTCTAGCAGGTGGATTAAAATGGAAAAAAATTTTGCTTGTTCAAATGCAACGATTCAAAAATTCAGTATATTATTTAAAGTATTATTTTATAATTAAATTTAAATAATTTTTTATTATTTAAATAAGAATTAAAATTGAATTGAATTGAATAATTTAAATTATTAAAAACATATCTTAATTCGATCTAATTATAAATAAATTTGTTGGATCCATGTTGGTAGCATGACTATGAGCAAGTCTACAATCTTATCTTAGTTGCAATTAATAATTGAAATTTGTAATTTCATGTTTTAAGTTTTATCATTTGTGAATTTGATTTAATTTAATTTTACGTTAAATTAATTCAATCATAAGCTGAATAATTGATTCAGTAATTTAATTTGTTTGTTAAATTTATTAAAATATAATATTCAATTATGGTTATAATTCTATTAACCTAAAACTGATAAACGCCAAAGTCAAGGGGACAACCAACGCGGTCAGTTTATACAGGCCAGAGTGGGGACCTAAGGAGCCTACAAAGTCCAAATCCCAATTTTTATAGGGTTACGGCAAAATAACAGACAAAACATTCATTCTTGGAACAAAATAGTAGTAAAATAAACAAATAAATAATGGGGTTCGAATCGTCAAACGATCCTGTCCACCGTCCCTTCAGATTCGTTTTTATTAAGAAATTCCGAGGCCAAGGGAAGGAATACGTGGCGTGGCCTTAATTAATTTGCTCTTTCTTGATTTGGCCCCTGCCGCCGCAGTCGCCGATTGGAAGCGTCGCGCATGCCCATTCAAACTACTCCAACTCAGTGTCGCAATTGTTTAGAACTGCTCAGTAATTTGGCGTTCATTTAACCCACGCGTCGGTTTTAAAGACTGCACTCACGCTCTTACCATTTGGGCAGCAACAAGCCAGCGCAGCAACAATGACGGATCAGCATTAGTTAATAATTATTAATATTTATTATTAAAATCGCATTATCTAATATTTATTAAATTTTAATTTTTATAATTTTTTATATTATTTTTTATTTTGTTATTTTTACATATTACACAAATTCAGTTATCTCTTTAGAGCTTTTCACCTAGTAAGTTTCTTTGTAAATCAACTCACGTTGAATGCATATTAAAATGGTGGGATCCAAATCGCTAAGCTTAGTTATTTTGTTCTCTTACTTTCAAGTCAAATCTTCCTACCTATTATCATTAAATTTTAAATAGAAATATTAAGCAATAAGTTTTTTAAAAAAAGTGAATGGTCTATTCTTATGTTAATTAGTAAAAATTTAATAATTTATATATTCATATCGTATTTATATATTTTACTATATCATAATTATATTTAAAATATTTTTAATTATATAAATTTTAATATATAATAATTCATATTATATAAATTTTAAAATATTTTTATATTCATTTTATGTGCGTATTATCTTTCCTATCACGTCAAGTTTTGTTTCTATTTTTTCATATTTTTTTATATCATGTTTAATTGAAGAATACATAAATGAATTTTTAAGACAAAATTGTTTAATTAATATAAACATATACATAATATATTTTTTCATCTAATTTTCCCTACAAGTTATTTTTAATAAAAAATCGTTTCATATCCACTCAATATAATTAAAATTTTATATTCGGATTACCTTTATAATAAGAATTGAATCCTAATCGATGAAAAAAGAAAAAAGAAAAAATAAAAGGCGTATCTGTTGGCTAATCCTCCTCGGATACCTCGTGGAATAAATGAAAATGAACAATTATATTGATCGACTTGCTATGAATATTAATTAATTATTTAATTCAATTACGATCTGGTCTACAACATTGTTCACGTTGAAAATCTTTGACATGCACGAGGGAGGCTATATCTATTCATTTTCATGGATCCTGGACTGATGCATCAGATCCGAGCAGACAAACTTAGATTATGTTCATCTTCATAGGACTATTCTTGGTTATTTCTTATATATATATATATATGTATCGGTTTTTATGTTTATCCACTTTGTTTTCACACTAAAACCTAAAATATAGCATCACAACGTTGTCAACTGTTTGCAAGCTGTTATTGCCTAATCAAAAATAAGTGTTGCAGAAACTCTTTTTTTTTTTTCCCCCCATGAAATCATGGTTCCATCTGGGACCTCCCACCGTCCCTACTGGAGTTCATCATTGCGTTCCATGTGGCCTGAAAAACCAAAAGATCAATGACAAGACTGACCTTGCACCTTCCCTCTAAGCTATGCCCTAAGAGGACTCAGATTGACTGCACTTTTTACGAGGTTTGATTGCTTTGCTACACCACAATATTCCACTACATCATTAATTCCTTTCGGATTCTCATGAATTATTAGACCTGACGGTAGATATTTGGCTTAAATTTTATTCTATAATTAATTTAAATTTTAATAAATTATATTAATTTGATAATTAAATTTATTTAATAAATAAATATTTTTAATCAAAAATAAATTTTAGTAAATAAAAATTTTTCATGTTCAAATAATAAGCTTGTGGGAACTAGCTTTTAGAATTAAGAAAAAAATATAACATTTATGGATCATTATCTTAAAGATAGATTTATAGGGAAGTAAGAAAGAGTTTGGTAAAATGTTGGATTGATGGGATAAAAAGTATTTCATATGTTTAAACCCTAAGTAACATGAAAATTTTGGTTTGTTTTTAAGAACTTAGGTTTAGTGTTTTTCATTAGCTGCTTTATAATCTTTATAATATCTATATTTATATTAAATTTTCTCTCACATCCATTGATATAGGCAATTGAGGTTAAATCACTTTATATGGTAATGTATATAAATTAATTTCCTGTTAATCTTAATATGAATATATTTTTACTTAAAAATTGTCAACATCTCCTGAATGAAATTCGCTTCATTCTTATGTATACAAGTATCTATGGCTAAAGCTCAAGGCCATTTGTTTTTAATTTAAAATTAAAGGGTGTGGTTGGTAAGATGAAAAAGTAGAAGAAATAATAAGGGAGAGGAAAAAATATAAAGAAAATAAATTTTGGGTGTGTTTAATAGAAAAGAAAAGTGAGATGAAAAAAAATAAAAAAAAATTATCATTTTCTACATCTATTAATAAAATCAAATCACTCCAAATTAGAAAGCAAAAAAAAAAAAAATCAAGAGTGGTATGACTCAAGTGTATATATTTATAAAATTGCTCCATTTTTTAAATTTTACATTTTCATCTCAATTTTCAATTAATGGGTGTAATG
>JBBYHK010029617.1:0-10062 GCA_038382065.1 Adansonia grandidieri | reverse complement strand
ATTTTGACATACCTTGTCCCTCATATGCTCTGCCAGCAGCACTATCAATCCGAACTTGAAAATTTATTCCCCCAAAAGTTTCTTTTTAGGGTAGTGGAAATATTTTTAGGATGAACCTCACCTTTCTAACAGTGTCTTATCAACCTTCTAAATCGTTCAAATTAATTTAGAATAAATTTGGGAAGCTAGATAACGCGATGCTATCCCTATTTTCGATTTTGGTCAAAATTAAGTTATTTTATCGAATATCTTCTCGAGACATTTGAATGTCTTTATGTCAACCCGGTTAGGCTCGAGAACATGCTTCAACCTCTCGTAGGCTCATACCAAGGCACAAACATATTTCACATCTTTACCATCCTTATTCATAATAAATCTTTTTGCCAAAAATTGTCGAATGCTCACCCATTCTCTAAATCATAAAGTTTTGTCATCCATGAGGATATTCCAACCCCGACCTTCTGAGGGGATATTCCAACCCCGCTTTTCAAAATTATCAAGATTAAAAGAACCTTCCTTTGTCAAAATTATTTGTCATCCATGGGCATACTCTAACCCACCTTTTTGAAGGGACATTCTAACCCTATCTTTTAGTTACAATTAATTTTTTCTCTTTTCCTAGACCCTTATGCATATGTTAAATAAACCTTGTTTAATCAAAGAACCCAGATGCATCTTTAAAATTGTCTACTCAGTTATTTGTAGATAATCGATGAAATTGTGAGATACATTACAATAGTCCATCCATTTTCTTTGTCATTGCATTGAATGATCCATGTTATGTTACTTCATTTATTGTCTTACTAACATGATTTCTTTATGATGATTATTTGCATTCATATTTTCAAATTGTTTCAAATAAAATTAAGGGTAATGTTCTGTATGGGTATCTCTCTAGTCCCCAAAGTGAAACATTCCATTTTCAAAATAAAATCCAGAGGTCATTTTTATCAAAAATCTCTATATTCCCCATATCTTCAGGGCGTATATGGGATTAAATCTTTTCCATCAAAACCTGGATTATTTCTATAGGATTCATGCATTAAATGGGGCTATATCGAAATAATGACAAGTTAAGATCAAAAGAATCAAAATTGAGAAAGACATAACTAAGATGGTACTGATTTTGGGCATCGCAAAGAGGTTCGTACCTCATCATGCATAACTAACTTTCGAACCCAAATGATGAATCTTTGCATTACGAGGACCACGGGATCAATGTTTTGAATTTTGTAACTCAAAACATAGGTTTCAATAGGCATTCGATCATGCCTAGCCCTAAATGATCGACTCCAAGCGTTGGCCATTTCATAATGTCATCTGGGACCAATAAGATGAGTGATTCATCTTATAGTCCCTTTCACTATACCACAGGGTACGTTGTGATAGCTTGGCGACCCCACTGGGATAGTATAGAGAGTTAGGCCAATAACTAGCCATATCTTGCTAGGTTCCCAGTTCTTTTGACCTTCGATCATTGTTTAACCATGACCCTTTTGTCATTTTGTCATCTAACCTTTTGTTTAACATGATTTTCAGAATTGTCTTATTATTTTTTTGAATAATCATTAGCTTAATAAAAATGGTAATACAAAGGTAAACAAAAAGGTTTGATCATTTCCCTGTCACATACTGCGCACTTGCATGTGCATTAGTGTCCCGCCAAACTCCATGGCATGGTTACAACCCAATAATTAGGAGGAAGTGAGCTATCCACCTTCGTGAGTAACCCTCCGCATAGATATGGCAATAACTTCTCGGATGTAAATTACCTATGTCTCTTGTGAGTAACCCTCCGCATTTGCATAAGGAAATGCATCCAACGGATCAAACCTATTCTGCCAAACCATGATGGGTCTAGGATCAGGGTCCCTCGACTATCCTTATCGGATAGAGGAGCAATTCGGATACCTACTTAGACGTCAACTTAAACCTCATATAGTGAGCCCTATGAGCTAAACCATCTCAAACCATGCTGGAACACGCTAGAATACCCGAAGAATATGGTCACTTGGGGAAACATTCCTAATCTGTACTCTTAATTACCATAATTATGTAGGTGACAATGAGTATACAATTGTCACCTGCATCTGCTTTTTTATCATTTATCAAGGCATGCTATCATACTGCCCAAACAATGGTAACCATTGTATAAATAAGTGACAGTGAACAAAAACCATCATTCACAATGTATTATACTGTAAGCCGTTTTGCTATCTGAGTCATGGCTTAACGTGTGTCTGCACTAGTGGTGATAAATGAATATTACTACTGGTCATTTATTTTTCTATTAAAATAAGATATTGCATCACCTCATGAAGGGCAGATTGCATCCTGGCATGTTGATACACTACCCGTTTCATGTCTCGCCACCTTGGTTGAGAGATGTCATGAATATTTTTCTCTGATGCTATTAAAATTCTTTAATTTCATACATTTGTCTCTTATACATTTGATTAATTCATTTCCCCTTGTTTGTGTTCTAACGCATGCATCATCTCATTATAATTATCATGACCATCATCATTTTGGGACAATTGTTCTGGTTCGGTGTTCAGCAAGGGACTTTTTTATGGCTCTATGAAGCTGTTCCAGGATTCAATTGTCTTCAATGCATATGCATATTACTTCCAACATTCTTGTACTTACATAAATCATTCATTATCTTAACTTATCATTGCATTATAATCACTCATCAATAAATACATTTTCAAGTAGAAGTCTAATACAAGAATTGGGCCATAAAAGTGCAAGGGACTCCGTGGTCAATCAGGAAAACAAAACCTAACATCCTACATTACTACAACATGAGACACCGTAAACAAAAATGGAGAGTGATCATGAAGCTCGCATTGAGCAACTTGAACTAATGGTTAAGGAATCATAAGACCAGATGCTTTGTTAGCAAAACGAAATGCAAACTCAGATGGTGAGACTTATGGAACTTATGACAACCTCTATGAAAGAAAAAGCATAAGCTAGCACTGCTGAAACAAGGAATGACCCTCCCAACACTGAAAGTCCTCTGCCAATAATCCAGAACTCACCCAAAGGGAACCTAGACAAGAACAACGGCCTGCTCCTCCACCTGCCACTCAAACTCCACCAGTTATCTTCCTTAATCCTATTAGCACACGTCAATTTATTCTTGGTACTCAAGGGGTGAACATAAGAGTCTCATCGGCAAATCCGATAACCTTAGACCATGAGGAACCCGAGAAAATAGAAGGTCAAAAGTTCGCTATGACTAAGTAAGCAAATTCCAACTACTGGAAAAATACCTCTAAGCTATGAAGGGATTGACAAGTTCAGAGCTCTTAATGCTCAATCACTGTCTTTGGTTTCCAACTTTGTCATTCCCCTAAAGTTTAAAGTCCCAAAGTTTGAAAAGTTTAATGGAACTACTGATCCTTCTATCCATGTCTAAATGTACTTGCAAAAGATGGTCAGGTATGAGAAAGATGAAGAGCTCCTTATCCATTGCTTTCAACATAGCCTCAGTGGGGCAGTAGCTCGATGGTATATCGAGCTAGACAATGTTAAAATCTACTCATGGGCTGATTTGGCTAAGGCCTTTCTAAATCAAAACTGGCACATGTTAGATTGGGCACTAAACCGACATTCCCTAATGAATTTTGAGAAGAGATCCACTAAAAGCTTCAAGGAATATGCCCAAAGGTGGAGAGAGGAAGCAGCCCTAGTCCAACCTCTCCTTTAAGAAAAAAAGATGACAGTCACTTTCGTTCACACCTTAGGCACTACTTATTATGAAAAGCTTATAGGAAATGCTACCAAGAAATTCGCAGACTTGGTTCTCTCTGGAGAAATGATTGATGCTGCCATTAAGAATGGTAGAATGCCTATCGGGGAAATAGCTGGATCAAGTAAAAAGCCCATGGTTAGTAAAAAGAAGGAAAAAGAAGCCAATGCTATAAATTATGCTGGCTCATCTTAGCCAAGATAGCATCAAGCACCCAACCCTTGCTACTCAAGAATGCCATATTCTTACTCTGTCATAATATCCCTGCAGCCAATCTATGCCACCACTTATAACCCATCCCTTACAATCCCATCAAACCCACCATAAGGCTACCCTCCATAGGTCCACCAAACTACCAATCGAACAACAAATAATGCACTCGGTAATCGAGTTGCAAATCAACCAAGTTAACATTTTGATACCATCCCTATGACCTATAAGGAGCTCTACCAAACCTTGCTCCAAAATCACTTAGTGGTTCCGATCTATGTCTCAGAAAAGAAGCTACCATATCCACCATGGTGCAACCCTAATGCACACTGTGAATACCATGCTGGGGCAGCAGTGCATGACATTGAGAACTGCATGTATTTCAAACGAAATGTGCAAAATCTAATCAATGCAAAAGTCTTGTAGTTTGGGACGAACCAGGGACCAAATGTTGCTACCAATCCTTTACCAAGCCACACTGAGCCAGCTGCAAACATGATCGATACTGAGCCATCAAATTTGTGTCCTTCCACCAAAACTTGATTTTGATGATGGGGTCATGACGGAAGCCCTTGCACTTTTCTTGTCCCTTTTATGTGATGTTAAGAAATGAAAACCTACCTGCCCTCACCCAAAGCAGGTAGGTGTCCTATGTAAGGGGCATTTTTATCAAGTATTATCAATAATGACTTGTGCATATATCATTCCATATTGTGTGTCCAAATCACCTTTCAACCTTTTTGTCTCCATTACTCTTTTGCCCCCATTTTTATCCAAATCTTTTGATTGTGTGTGCCTTTTGCAATATCTATTTCCTTACCCTTTTGGGTGTCCTAATGATAGTGACATGGATGTGTCTGATGGGTCTTTAAAGATTAATTTCGAATGATCAATTTGCACTAGCAAAGTTGATTCTGAAGAAGGTTTTGAAGAAAGCTCTGCACCACCAGACCTTTCATAGTTCATGATCCAGTATGATAATTCCATCCTTATCGCCCAAACATGAATGGGACAGTTAAGGCGGCCAACAAAAACATCAAAAGAATGGTTGAGAAAATAGTTAAAACTTACAAAGATTGGCATGAGAAGCTATCCTTTGCACCTTATGCCTATCCCACCTCAGTTCAAACTTCCACGAATGCTACCTCATTCTCCTTTGTCTATGGGATGAAAGCTGTATTGCCCATCAAAGTCGAAATCCCTTCTCTCAGAGTTTTGATGGAAACCAAAATTGGAAAGGTTGAACGGGTCAAGAATAGATACGACCAGCTCAATCTCATCAAGGAAAAATCCATTGGCCATGGTCAAATGGATCAAAGATGCATGATTCGAGCCCACAACAAAAAGAGGCACCCACAACGATCTTACCCGGGCAAATTGGTATTATAGAAGATCCTCCCAATTCATAAAGATACACGGGGCAAGTAAACCCTTAATTGGGAAAGACCATATGTCATAAAGCAAGTCTTCTCCGGAAAGGCCCCAATCTTGTCAGAAATCGAGGGCAATGCCTTGCCCAACCCAGTCAACTCATGTTCCATCAAGAAATATTACACGTAAAGGGTAAAAACCTGAAAAAGCATCCTTAAAAGAAAAAGAGAAAATAAGAAAAAAACCAAAAACAAAAACAAAAACAGAGCCAAAAAAATGAAAAAAAAAAGCAAAAAACAACAAAAAGACAAAAAAAAAACAAACAAACAAGGAAACAAAAAAAGAAAAAAGAAAACAAAAAAGGTCCAGATAAAAATTCAAAAAGGGGCATATGGGCAGCTAACCTGACTATAGTTCAAAACCCACAAGGAGCAACTAAAGAAGATCAATTTTGATGGGCCATAGATTGAGATCACTTACAGAACAAAGCAAAGCAATCCTAGGGATCTTTCAAAGGTCAACTCATACTAGTCACATTCATTGTTCGAGAAAGATTCTGAGGAGCACCTAAAGAACATCCATGTCATGATTATCAGAGGCATCTTTCGCGCAAAAGATCATCTTTCTCGCTACCCTATCAATTGCTTGTTAAATAGTATATTGAGTTATTTCTCTTTGTTGTCGTAAACAAATATTACCTTGTTTCTTTTGACCCCTATAGAATTCATATTGCACTTGTCATTTAGCTGATAATGTTTGATAATTAACTGAAATAAGCATCAGGACATCTTGATATTACATCAAAAGGAAATGAAAAGCACAAGGAATTCTGTTTACGCCTCATCATCAAAATCATGCACCTTTCGTGTCCAAACACCTACTCAGCATCACCATACACCAAATTGTTTCTTGCTTTCACAAGCCACATCTTAAGAAAAACCATTTTAGGTAAACCAAAAATCAACCCATGCATTCTATCAAAATCCTATCAAAACTAGAGACATTAACCTAATCAGGCAAACAGTCTCTAAATTGTTGACAATGCCCTTCATTTGTCAGGAAAATGATTAAGCCTCTTGAATCGAGAAATGCAACAGTCCAAATTCTTGAGACTAAATTTTGGTCATAACCCCAGTGGAGCTGAGACAACCTACAATCCCTAGCGAGGCTAGGAAAAATTTTCATCTATAGTCACATTAAAGACAAATCACCATCCCTATGAGAGTCTAAATGACGTATAAAGAGAACTACAACAATCTCCTATATTAGACTTCACACATGCAATCATGATAGCATTCCACATCATGCATTCATATTACCATCATACATCATCATTTTTACAATATCACTTCAAGCCAGGTTTACTAAACCTCTAAGGAACTCCTGGTAAGTACTCTAAGCTTCACAAACCAAGTGCCATTCAGGTAAGGTCTTTTATTCTCATCACCTTATGTCAAAACCATTTTTATCAAGCAGCTACAGTCAAAGTGCTAGTGTCAAGAAATTTTTGTCTAGAAACTATCGTTAAAAACTTTTTTTGAAAACATTCGTCAAAAGCTTTGGCATGAACTAGTGCCAAAACCCTTTTCAACAGGAAATTTTGTCATGAACTTCTGGTATTTAAAGTTTTATCAAAAAATGTCATCGGCATCCTTTTAAAGCCCATAAGTCATGGCACCCTCTTCAAAGCCCACAAGTCGTGGCACCCTCTTTAAAGCCCACAAGTCAGTGGTAACCTTTTTGAAGCCCACAAGTCATGGCACCCTCTTAAGCCTACAAGTTAGTGGCACCCCTTCAAAGCCCATAAGTTAGTGGCACCCACTTCAAAGCCAATAAGTCATGGCAACCCTCTTAAAGCCCATAAGTCATGGCACCTTCTTAAGCCCACAAGTCATGGCACCCTTTTTAAATCCCATAAGTTATGGCACCCCTTCTAAAGCCAACAGGTTATGGCACCATTTTAAAAGCCCATAAGTCATGGCACCCCTCAAGTCCACAAGTCAGTGGCATCTTTTTAAGCCCATAAGCCATGGCACCCCTTATAAAGCCCATAGGTCGTGACACCTTTTTAAAGCCCATAAGTTGTGGCACCCCTCATGAAGCCCACAGGTCGTGGCACCCTTTTTAAAGCCCACAAGTCGTGGCACCCTTTTTAAAGCCTACATGTTGTGGCACCCTTTTTAAAGCCTATAAGTAATGGCACCCTTTTAAAGCCCACAGGTCGTGGCACCTTTTTAAAAACCCACAAGTCAGTGGCACCCCTCAAAGTCCAGAAGTTAGTGGCACCCTTTTTAAGCCTATAAGTCATGGTACCCCTTATAAAGCCCATAGGTCATGGCACCCTATTTAAAGCCCATAAGTCATGGCACCCTTTCAAAGCCCTCAAGTCAGTGGCATCCTTTTTAAAGCCTACAAGTCAGTGGCACACTTTTTAAAACCCATAAGTTGTGGAACCCTTTTCAAGCCCACAAGTTAGTGGCACCCCTTTAAGCCTATAAGTCAGTGGCACCCCTTAAAGCCCACAAGTCATGGCACCTCCTCAAAGCCCACAAGTCGTGTTGCCCTTTTAAAGCCCATAAGTCAGTGGCACCCTTTTTAAAGCCCACAAGTCATGGCACCCTTTTACAGCCCACAAGTTTGTGGCACCCCATCAAAGCCCATAAGTCATGGCACCCTTTTTAAATCCCATAAGTTATGGCACCTTTTTAAAAGCCCACAAGTTATGGCACCCCTCAAGTCCACAAGTCAATGGCACCCTTTTTAAGCCTACAAGCCACGGCACCCCTTATAAAGCTCACAGGTCGTGACACCCTTTTTAAAGCCCACAAGTCGTGGCACCCCTCATAAAGCCCATAGGTCGTGGCACCTTTTTTAAAGCCCATAGGTCGTGGCACCTTTTTAAAAGCTGACAAGTCAGTGGCACCCTTTTCAAGCCCATAAGTCGTGGCACCCTTTTTAAAGCCCATAAGTCGTGGCACCCTTTCAAAGCCCATAAGTCAGTGGCACCCTTTTTAAAAGCTCATAAGTCAGTGGTAGACTTTTTCAAGCCCATAAGTCGTGGCACCCTTTTCAAGCCCACAAGTTAGTGGTACCCTTTTAAGCCCACAAGTCAGTGGCACCCCTTTAAGCCCATAAGTCATGGCACCTCTTCGAAGCCCACAAGTCGTGTTGCCTTTTTAAAGCCCACAAGTCAGTGGCACTCTTTTTAAAGCCTACAAGTTGTGGCACCCTTTAAAAGCCCACAAGCCATGGCACCCTTTTTAAAGTCTACAAGTCGTTGCACCCTTTTAAAGTCCATAAGTTAGTGGCACCCTTTTAAAGCCCACATGAGCTGGTGGCACCTAAGTCTAAGTTAGGCTCGCATGAGCTAGAGGCACCCAAGTCAAAGCCCACACAAGCTGGTGGGACCCAAGTCTAAGTTAAAGCCCGCATGAGCTGGCAGCACCTGACTCAAATCCAACACAAGTTGGTGGTACCCAAGTCCAAGTCAAAGCCCACATGAGCTGGTGGCACTTAAGTGTAAGTCAAAGTGCACACAAGCTGGTGGTACCAAGTTTAAGTCAAAGACCATATAAGCTGGTGACACTTGAGTTAAAGTCCGCATAAGCTGGCAGCACTGGCATCAAATGCACATTACTTTGCACCTATCTAAGGGGTCAAACCTTAGAAAACCTAACACCCTAGTGTTCTAGGGAGTGTCAGTCCACCTTAGACAAAATAATGTCTATTTGTCTTTGCCCTGTTCTTAATTCTTGGCAACAGTTAAAGAGGGGCAGTTGTAGACACCTTATTTTGTTTGGGCTAATTTTTAGTAATCTGGAGCATAGATATAAGAGGGGGCAATTTTCATAGTCTGGGCATTTTTGACTCATCCACCATTGATCCAAAACTCGATTTTAACTCATTTCTTTGCATCAGGAAAGATTTAAGCACATATCATGTTACGAATTTAGACTTTTGGATTAATCAAAATATTTTTTTAAGTCTAAATTGGATCAAAAGGGTCAAGGTCATTTGATCACCCTACTCCTTCTTAGTTGTTGGCCAATATCACCATCAGCCACCCTAGTTGCTGAAAAATCATTTCAACATTTAAACCAGCCACCCTATGCCCATCACATTGGCAGTAAGTTGCCTCCTACTGCTGCCCTATAGCCACCATGCTGACATCACCTTGTCCCCCTTAAGAAATGGCCAAAAACACCTCTAAATTGGGTCCAAAATGCTGGTATAAATGGACCACTTCTATCTCAGTAGAAAAAGGTTAGATTCCAACTCATTTTCAACTTCAAAAGCACATTCTTACACCAAGGAAACCAAAATCCCGTAGCTCTTCACCCACCACCCAAAAATAGCCCCAAAACACTCACTCTCAACCTTTACACATTCTAAAAATCATTCTCATCTATACCAAAACCAAAACCTCATTGTTTCTCTTTTTTTCTTGCTTATTTACAACAAGGAAAATAGAGAAATTCAAGCTATCTCTATAGCTCTAATTATTTGGCCAAAAATTGAAGTTTGTTTGTATAACTTCTTACTCGATCATTTGTATTTTCTATTTTTTAGCACCTTTATCATTTTAGTGAGGTCTCTATGTCTCTATCACCCTCTTAGGATTATTATGCATTGCATTATTATGGCATTTGGTTGTGATAGTTTAGGATTTGGATTCTTTAATGCTCCTTTTATGAGCAAAATGCCTCATTTTATCCTTATTA
>JBBYHK010029606.1:0-10062 GCA_038382065.1 Adansonia grandidieri | reverse complement strand
TATTTGTGTTCATGTTACTTTTCGTATCACATCATATTTTAATTTTTTTATCATGTCGTGTTCGTCCCATATTATATTTACATTTGAAATTACTTGATTTAATCGATACTATTCAAATGACTTCTAATTTTCTATCACGTATTGTATAATAATTAAAAGTTATTATTTATCTATATTAGATTTTGTAAAATATTTATACTTTATTTTAAAATTGTTCTCAAATAAAAATATTTTACATATTTTTTTTATAATAATTCAACTTAAATCTTAAATTCATTATTTTAAAAATTAAATAATTATATCTATCATATATTAATAAAATATTATTTAAAAAACTTACGCAAATAATTAAACAGTAACCATTTGGAAAATATCAGTGTAAATTTGCTATTTTCGCACGGTGAGTTTGATGGCTTCACGATACCCATTTCTTACGTGGTACTTCCTGTTCTTATCTCTTTATAATCTTTCATTTTTTTTTATAATATATATATATATATATATATAATTATTTTTGGGAATTGCTTCTTTTATAATAAGAGGTAAATTATTAGTTTAGTCTTAAGACATAGATTTCAGTTTTGAAACTTTGATACGTAAGCTTTTTAATATTAAAACTTATCAATTTGATTATACGTTAATGATTATGTTACATTTTTAAGCCAATTTCATCGCATTTTAGAAGGAAAAACTAGTAAACAGTTTAATTGGCATTTAACAAAACATTTTTTAATTTTTTTTTCTTACACCCTTTAGTTGGGAGAAAATTTAACTTTCTTTTCCAATTTTTCTGTTAATTGAAAAATTAATTAAGAAACAGTAATACGATATATAATATACGATGCATTATTTTTAAAAATTTAGACATAGACAAAATTAATGGGAAAAAAATTATGATAAAAATACAAATATCATAACAAAATCATCCATTTGTTTTGCAATTTCTATAAAATTACAATTTTGCAAGAAAAAAATTATAATAGAAAATCAAGAAACATTACTAATCTTTTTAGTTTTGTCAAATAGTTATTTATCAAAATATAACAAAAAAAAACATGATAATACAATTAAAATGACATATCAATAATAACACAATCTATTCTTCGCACGAAAATTTTAAAATAAAAATTTTAAAAAGATTTTGATAAGCATTGGTTTGTACCGGTTAATATAAGATTTTGATTTTTTTTTTAATTTCACTTATTTGATTTTTTAATACTAATTTCTAATTTTTGTTGTTATAATCATTTTTGTTATTTCATAATTATATTTTAAATAAAATATAATAATAAAATTAGGCTATTAAACTTAAGTAATAATAATTTATGATATTTTTAATAATTATTTCATTTATTTGATATTTAAAATTTTTAGATATTAAATACGTATAATTTTAAAATTTATATTTGCATAAAAACATATATACTTAAGTCATGAAAGCATCTCAACTACATTTCCCTTATTTTATAGAATATTTTTTGTTTCTTATACAAAGAATACATTGTTTTACTACTATGTTATAATGGCTTTTTGGTTATATACTGTAAAATAACAGTTTGATCAAACTAGAAAGATAAGTTATGGTTCTTGAGGGTTTTTTTTGTTGGTTATTATAATTTTTTAGTTCCAAAATAGAAATTTTATAAAATTTGTATACCAACTAGAATTTTTTTTTTTGGGTGATATTTTTACGGTTATTATAACTTTCATCTCGTCGATTTTGTCTATTTCTGAATCTTCAAAGATATTGTATTGTATATTATATAGATTTTATTTCTATTTCTTAATTATTTTATCAATTAATTGGAAGGAAATGATTATTTTTCTCCGGGTAGTGCAATGGCATGTTTTATTATGATAAAAACGTTTAGTCTTATGACTAAAGTAATAATTACCTCTTTATCATGATAACATATTAAAGTGGCTACCGAAATTTGACAATTTGACGGGAGACTTGGCAAAAGATTAGTTACTTGTTCGATTTTACAAATGCACTTCATATTAGTTCAAATCAATTTAATTTAATTTAAATTAAAATTTTTTAATTATAAATATTTTTATTTAAATTTAATTATAAAATATATAAAAATATTATATTAAATAAATTTTGATTTTTTTTAACTGTAATATAAAATTTCAAGTGAAACCTCAATGAAACAAAGTAGATAACACTTAGCCCATCACACGATCTAGCTCATAAGCTTTTTTAATTGATATGTAGTATCATTTACCTACATCTTCAACTATAACAAAACCAAATAACATTTGGCACGACTTTTGTTATCTAACAAATAAGTTCAATTTAAGTAACTTGAGTTTACGCCGACTGAGTGTTACTTCAATTGATATGATGTTATTATCAAATTTTTAAAAGTTACAAATTTAAAAAAGTTTAGGAATGTAATATTCTTTTAAGTGAATTACTTAGATAGAGATTAAGATGTTGGGGTTAGATTAGCAATATCAAGGAAAGGAAAATAAAAGTAGCTTGAGTTTATAAAAATGGCATGCTTTTATGGGCGGTGGATCTAAATTTTTTGGTATCAACTATTTAAATTATAAAACGCGTCTATTTGTTAGAACATTCAAATTACTGTTTAAAATTTAAAACATTAAAAATTTATTTTTATATTAATATTTATATATTTTATAATTAAATTTAAATAAAAATAATATTTGTGTTATATAAATTTTTACGGTTTATGTATTTATATCATATTCATATAATTTTTTGTTTCATGTCTTATTTTGCTGTATTTTAGCTATTTTTTTGTGTAGTGTCCAACATTGCAAACAGATTTTAGTGGATAAATTTTTTTAAAATTTAACCTATTTTATTTTAGAAAGTAAAATTATAAAAATAATATATATATTTTTTGTGAGGTTAAGGAGGTATGTTGAACCTATACATGGTATTAATACTTTACATCTTGCTCATGCCTAATTGGACCAAAAATTTAGGCTCAAAATTTTGTCCATGCCAATCAAATACTATTAAATGTTGCAATCTAGACCTATCCACTGGTTAAACTATCCGTCCAAATTCAAAAGCTTATTCAATATTTTAATAGGTTCGGAAAAAAATTATTCAACCCGAAAAATGAGTTTGTACAAAAAATAAAACTCATTTAAAAATGAATTAAATCTTGACCCTAATATTCAAGACTTTAGCTCAACCCAATGCAATCCATTTTTTCAACCATATAAAATGTATTATTATTGTATACATTATATAATTTATATATTCAGATTTCCCCCAAGGATAAGTCTTAGACAAAAGTTTTAGGTTTGGACTCAATGCGATATGTTGTCATATGTAAACAATTATTTAATTAATTTTATTTAAAAAGTATATTTTAAAATATTAATAGTCAATTAGTTTTATATTTTAAATAATACTTCTAAAATATTAAAAATATTCAATATCAATATACATATTTTTTAATATTTTAAATAGTACTATTATTAAAATAATTTTAATATTATTATTGTAAATATTATACTAATATCTGAGTGATAAATCTCATTATTAACAATAGATTTTTGTAAGATTTTTAAATTATTTTTAAATTATCAATTTTACTTCTTTTAATAAAATCTTTTGTCATAAATATATAATTAATAAATAAATTTTAATCGTTAACCCTTTTTGTTTTGTTACGTTTCAAAGTGAATCGAAAAAAGTATCTTATCTGCAAAAACACGTGGTGGTATAGGATTCTGATAAATTCTCGTTGGAATAATTCCTATTGTAGTCTTTATCAACTTAAAATATTCTATTAAATCACCCTACCTATCGGGAAAAGAGAAATCATGGAAGGAGGTATAGATTTTTCTCTAAATTGAAGCTGATGTTCTGATTGTTACATCTCACCGAGCTGTCCACTGACATTTGATGCGGTTTCGGCACTTGAAAGGGCAGATTAAAAATATATATATTAAACGAACTAAATTTCGTGCAAATTAAGGCAACTTCGCTAATCATTGATTTGGACATGTCCCTTTTGCTTTGAAAACGATGATAATTACTTTTCAATTCCGCAATATCTTTTACTGGAAAAAAAAAAAGAAAAAAAGAAAATGTAGAAAAACATGAGAGAAAACTAAGTTTGTTAAAATTAAAAGTTAAGACAATAAATTAATTTATTTATTTAGTATAATTTTAGTATGTTTATTAGGTTAATTATTTTTATTTTTTTATTTAGTTTAGCTCTTTATATATAAATATATACATGTACTAATACTTTTATAATATAAAAAATATAAGAAACTCTTTTTCTTCTCTTCTTTTTTTTCCTTCTCCTCCACCAATCTAAGATTTCAACATGGCATCAGAGACTCATTCAAAAAAAAAAAAAAAGAGAAGAGAAAGATTTTCGGACTTCCTCTCTGTAGGGTTTTGTTTTTTATTTTAGCTAGTTTTTTGGATCTTCGATCTGTCTTAAAGCAATTTGGTCAATACCAAATTGTTCTTCTCTTCCTGAAGTTCATAATAGATGAAATCCCACTCCCAAAAACCCATCCACACGCCCTCATGCGATGTTGAAATTCACTGCCAGCAAGACGCAGTTTTTCAGATTGTGAAAAGTAGAAGACAACCAAAACGACGTCTTTTTGGCATTCAGCAGTCATGTCAAACAGCAGCATCATCCTCCACGTAAGCAATGAGGAGGTCTAATCATTGACACGTCGTCAAACACATCGGCACATGGTGGTCCAGTCATTGCCACGCCATCAGTAAAGGTGGTTGCCATGTCATCTCACATAACACATGTCCGACCTCTATTTCTCCACGTGTTTCTTTGTTATTGCTACGTCATCATCTCGACAAACGGCCACGTCGTCCTTGACTCATACGTAGTATACACGTGTCATAATTTTATTGATACACGTGTCCTGTAGCACCACATCAGCTTTTCTTCTCTTTTGGTCTGATTCAGTTTGGTTCGGTTCAAAGATTTTAACCATCAGTCGGTTCATCCTCTTTTCGTCCAGTTCCTAAGGTTTTCGACCATCCTGAATGCTTTAAAGATCAAGTTTCCAAACTCAAGCTCTCATCTTCTATGCTACCTTGAGTTTGAGGGAGGTGTTAAAACAATAAGTCAGTCAACTTATTTAGTATAATTTTAGTATATTAATTAGGTCAATTATTTCTATTTTCTTATTCAGTTTAGCTCTTTATATATAAATACACACTTATACTAATACTTTTACAACATAAGAAATATAAGAAACTATTTCTCTTCTCTTCTCTTTTTTCCTTCTCGTCCACCAATCTAAGATTTCGACATTAAGAATGTTGAAATTCAAAGCACTAAGCATCGCATGATAATCAGTGTGCCAGTCTTTTGAATTTTCTTAGATCGATTAGCATTTCATATGCTTTTAGTGTTAAAATGTTGAGATTATAATTTCATTTAGATAAAATTTAAAAAATTAACTTTCGAATAAAATATTTTATTATTTTAAATAATTTTTTAAATATTTTAATTATTCACGATGATTTTTGTATTAATATCAATATTTAAAATTTTTTAAAATTATATTAACATGTTTTAAACACTTTTTTTCAATCCAATTTTTTTTAGGAAAATAACACTAAACTAATCTTTGCTTTCTTTTTTTTTTAACATTTTTTACTTTATTTTATTTTTTTTGGATAATCGAAAATTTTTATTCAAAAATCCAAAGAAAGCAATCCTTGCTGCTACATAGTCACTATAGTCTGCACATTTAATTATCATTTCTATTACCCTATTGTCTGCATAATGAGATATTTACAACTCAGTGTTCAATCCTATCATAAATACAAAATCTATACTTAATAGTAGCTGCTACCTTCCTCTGGATTGTTCCTTGCAGTTGCATGCTTCCTCTGGTTTCTTTCCATCCAGATGAAATATATATAGATGAGGTCCATGCAAGTTTGAGCAGAGATGATTTGAATGATTCACCTTTAAAATATGAAATAGCCCACTGCAGATCCTCATCCCATGTTGTAGTATTTTATCTTCTATTTTCATTTTTCTAAAAACCATGTTGTGATTTTTATTTGTTTTTGAAAATATGATTGGTGACTGAAAATAAAAAATTGTTTTCTAAAAATAAAAAAAATAGTGAAATATGTTTGATACAATATCCGATCATATAATCTCTTGCATTTGATTTCAAATTTATCAATTTTATTTATTAATTTCCTTAATATGTTCTAAAATGGATTTGAGTGGGAAGAGACAGTATATCTAAAGCAAAACCAAAAAAATAAATTTTAATTATGATATAATAAAATATACGAATATAATATATATATATATATATTCGCATCCTCATTTTGAAAAAATTTTTACGTCATACACCATATACTGCCACATGGATGATTTGCTGTAATTTTTTCTTTTATGGGGTTTATTTGTTTAATATTTATGGATCAACTTGGCTCAAGTTTGTCTTAAAAAATTTATTTTAATTACAACTCGTTCAAACTCTGCTTAAATAAACAATGATGTGTGGACTACCAAAACTTTATTTTAAATGCAAAAGAAACAAATGCAAAATCGAACAAACAGAATGGGCACATTATGGGTTCGACGTTGACGTTGACATTGATTCAGAACAATTCTTGAGGCTAACCCACAGACAGAAACTAACGAACCAAGGGACTCAACTCAATACCTCAACCTGCCTAACAAAATCGTTAACGTACGGCTCAAAGATTGTGATTTTTAAGGTTTGCGTCTTTCAAGAAAAGCTGTGTGAGGTGTCAGTGGCTGATGGTTGCGGTGACCAACTCAGCAACGCGCTTGATGATGCACCGTTATGCTACGCGCAGCACAAGAATTCAATATCAGACATTCGGCCATTTGCGGGGGTGATCCTTCGCCCATCCTCGAGTTCCATTTAACGTAAATAATTTATATATTTATATCAGATTAATATATATTATTATATGTATTATATATAAATTTTTGTTATTTTATTAATTTTGAATATAAATTATATATTTTTACATACAAAAAATTAGTAAAATGTTTATTCATGAAATTTATATTAACATATAAAGTTTTTTTTATATGTAAATTATATTAAATTAATATAAAATTTATTATTTTTAATGTAAATTAAAAGTTTAAAAGAAAGAAATTTAATGTAAATTTGACTTTTTTATTTATTAAATAAATTATTTACTTTTTAAGATAAACTTTAAAAGTAAAGCAATTTACTATTTTTATTTATTAAAAATAAATTTATTTAATTAAATTCTTTTAATGAAATTAAAATTTTTACTTTAAATTGAATAAGTCCTATTAAGAGTAAAATTAGAATGAAAATTTAGAAATTTAGTAAATAATAATGACTATTTTGTCAGTTCTAAAAATTTTCTATATGTGTGTTTTTATATATTTCATGAGCAAAACATATCAAGTTATTATACAGTATTTTTTAATATTAATGTAAAATAAATTACGAAGATAAAAAATCAATAGAAATTTTAATTCTTTTTATTTATACCAAATAATTTGATTTACATTTTAAGATCTTTGAAAAACTGAAACTTTTAAGATAAAACAATTTAGTATAAATATTAATTTTTTATTTGTTATTAAATTAATTCATTTAACAAAAATTTTTTAATGAAGATAAACTTATTATTTATAACTTAGATAAATACCGTTTATAACAAAAAAAAAAATTTATGATGGCAATTTAGAAATACTATGGATAATAATAACTATTATCATTAATTCAAAGGATTTTTCATATTCGTACTTTTATACATATTATAGATTTATATATTTTATTGTGTCATAATCGTGTTTAAAGTTTTTATATTTATATTAATTTTGATTCGTTTATAATTCATATTATATAGATTTTCAAAATATATTCTTATCGGGTTTTTTAACTATTTACATATTATATTTATGTAATCATATCAAATATTATCAAGTCTACTAAAAAAAACATCATTTGCCAAGTTTCTTTTTATGAGTTGGGTGCCGTGTTTATCAAACCAACATCTTAATCTTTATAATATTACAATTTCAGTAAATTTAATTTTATATTTTCGTCAAATGTTGAATCAATGATAGTTGATGATTGCGTAAATATTCAACACTCAAATATTGTTCTATGTGACATTATTTTAATCATGTTGACTTTTTGTCCCTCCCTTTCAAAAAATTTATTTTTATTTTTTAATTATAATATATAATAATTTTACCATTAAATGGGAAGATTTTTTTACTGAAGAAGTATATATTTTAGAATTCTGGAACATGGAATCTACTAGCGAGAAGACTCGTTAAAAGTATCAGATACATACACATACATCACGTGGATGAAAGAGAAAAATATTATTTAAAAATATTAAAAAAAATGTTTTGCATGGGTAAAACTTCTAAGCAAACTTGGTTGCTTTGTTAAGGAAGAATTTTCATATAAATACTCTTGTTGTATTATTAATTTTTTTTAATATTTTGTTATATTATTTAATGTTATAATTTATTTGATTTTTGATATTTTTTAATAAAATTAATATTTATTAATTCATAACATCAATTCAATTACACGTGAACGAATTATATACATATTTCATATAACTATAGTCAAAAGTCAAAAAATGTATACGTAGGCAACATACATATTCCTTGTATCTAAAATCAAAAGCCAACAAAAATATATACGTAGCCAACTAGGCAAAAAAAAAAAAAAAAACTCAAGATTTTATGACGTGTAGAATATGTAGCCAATTAGGTATAGGGATGGTAATGAACACTAAAAGTCAGATATTTGACGTCATAAAATCATTTTTTTTAATATGGATATCTTATTAGATTTGGGATCGAATAATAACCCTTGGATATTGGCTATTTGGTTCGTAATTAAATATGCTTGTGGGGAGTTCAAACTTTGGTTAGCAACTCTTTAAAACCAATCCTAAATCGTCCAGTAAAATTAATTATCTCTTAAAACCTTACTTAAAGTTTAAATTATCAAGTGTAATGGAATATAATAATAAATTAATAAACGTTTAAGTAGTTAATTTTTGTATTTTAAAGTATTTGTTGATTATGAGTGGATCTAGACTTTAAATTTAATTTTTTGTTTGATTTTATATCTTTATTTAAAAATTGATTTATGTATTATGATATTTAATAGATTTAATTATTGAACAGATAGTATATTTAATTTGGATAGTTATAGTCGAATTTAAATAGATTCAAATAATTTAAAAATTAATAAGTTAAAAGTAATAGATACTGGACTTATTATCTATCGTGCCATATCTTACCCAGATGTTGCCACATCACTCAATTTAACGGTTGGATCATCCAACTTGACATTTAATTGAAGTATAAAGATTTTCAGGCATATATTGCATATTTGCATGTATTTCGCATCTATCCCGTGCTTTCTTATTAAAGGGTACCAAACGCAACGCGTTCCAGCTGCACACGCACCCAAAAAAAGGGGTGGGGGGGGGGGCGCGAATACAATCCAATATTGTTTATTTAATTAATTAGTAAATTTTATTTTAAATGAAATTGTAGAACAAGAGTGGATTTCTTCTTTCTTGATTTGCGTGTTGGGTTTGAAATTCTGGAAAGAGGCAAAGGAGAAGGCCGAGTCCTTGATGGCCCATAACACGAAGTGCGTAGTGAAGCTTAGGCAATCTAGGAGCTTTCTCAACGAGAATTTGCTATTAATTTGGCATTTTGGCAGTCTACGTTTTTCTCATTTGTTGACGATACCACGTTTATAAAACAAATAAATAAATAAAACAAAAAATTAAAATTGAATAAAAATAAAAGTTATATATATAAATAGTTTTATGATAAATTTATTGAGTTGGTGTCACTTGACTCGTAATATCGGTTCAATTATTCTGATTATATATATATATATGTAAATTACAAATTTACACACAATAATAAAAGGAAAAACACTTTTATCCTAAGAAGCGTTATAGACTGATAGCCAAAGGCAAGGACATACCGTTAAATATTTTGTGACCAAATTATAACAAAATTTGATAATTATATATGCATTTTTTTCATTTTC
>JBBYHK010029595.1:0-10062 GCA_038382065.1 Adansonia grandidieri | reverse complement strand
TTTTTATTAATTTTACTTTAAAAAAAATCTAAAATAAAAGATACTGGAGAGCCCAGACATGTTGTTGGATTCTCCCAGCACAACTATCCATTATTATTATTATTATTATTATACCTTTTTTGAGAACTTTGATCCAAAAATAGAGACCGTAGCTTGACTAGGAATAAGATTTCCTCCACTGAAGACTCATTTAGATCAAAAACTACCCATTCCTTGACAACGAAACTGAATAGAAAAGTAGACATGCAACGAGCAACCCACTAATCTTTTAACGAACTAGACACTTGAAAATCATAACAGCGTACAATAAAAGACAACATATTTTGTGGCTTGCACCATTTGAGTTTTAGCGAAGAAAGGTCGTTGTCTAGCATTGTATAAACTCCATTTTTCTCTTTTGATACCCAATTTGGATTTCATCGTGCCTTCTGAAGTAAAAGTGGGAGAGAATTTCTCCTCACTGGGACCATTTGGATACAACTTCACTGGTGTGCATTTGGATGCAACCCCATTAGGGTGTGTAAAAAATAGATTGGAGGGGTAGGAGTCTGGATTTACCCCTCTATTTTTTTTAAAATTATTTAATTCTTTTGTATTTATATTACTAATTTATTTTTTAATTTAAATATAAATTTAGTAATTAATTTTTAATATAAATATAGTTATTTATTATTTATTATGTATATAAATTTTAATTAAATATTTTTAATGATTATTTTTTCACTATAATTCACCATATGAGCATCATTAATTTTAAATTTAAATATATATCCCATCACTGATTTTAATATTATTACTATAGTAACCAATATTACATCAACCACTGTTTTTATTTCATCAAAATCAATCCGTACAAATAAAGCCTAATATCCTAATTGGAGAGCATAGCTCTCTTACAATTTATAAAACTTCCACCTTCTTTTTCCAAGATTTAAAAAGCTCTGACTATATCTATCCATGAATTAAACTATCCATTTAAGTTCAAAAACCTTCAGATCTAATAGCCAATTTCTAAAATTTAGTACAAAATCATGGAATCGAGGATCATTTACCAACTTCACACAACTAGAAAAAGAAAAGGAGCTAGTTGCAGCATGGTAGGCAACAACCCTCGGATTATCTTATATTTGGAAAAGAAAAAAAAAAAATACTCGCACGCTCATAAATAAACCGAAGCATTTAGTAAAAAAACAAAAAAAGAAAAAAAAAAGTTCTACGTAAATAGTCTATTTTGAATTAAAAAGAAGTACTCGCATCCTCATAAAATGACAATACTAGTACCAGAATCATTTGTGAAGATTCCATCGATAAAATTTCCAAAAATTGGCCCGAAGGGCAACAACAATCTCAACCACTTTAAAATCAACATTATTATAGTTATAGATTATATAATTTATATCATATAAATATTAAATATATAGTAATATAATGTAAATATTAAAAAAATAATGTTATTTATGTTTTAAATTCTAATAAGAAAAACATGAAACTACTAATGTTCAAACAAAAATAATATTTTTTTTTTATTTTTTTTAAATCATATGGGTGAGCTTGTACAAATTGGTCTACCCATTTACTAATCTAGATACACTTCAATAAAATTTGAAGTTTAAATTATCAAATTAGACTTGGACAAATAAATATAATATTGATAATATAAATATAATATTGATAATATAACTAAATCGAATAGGCCTATGAACCTCTTTAACTTTAGCTATTGGATATCATGTCCTTTCCAAAATTCGAACTTGATTAAAGCAACCTTGGACAACAAAAGAAGCTAGAGCCATTAGATAGCTGTTTCCAAGAGAAACCAAACACTTGAAATGTGAAGTAAATTCTGAACCAAACACTTGATATGTAAAGTAAATTCTAAATCAATAGATAGCTAGCTCAACTTGAATTGATATTTAATAATTAAAAAATATTTTTATTTAAATTTAATTATAAAATAAATAAATATTAAAATAAAATAGTTTTTTAATCTTTTATTAATTACAAATAATGAAATAGGTAATATGGCAGATCGGTTCAAGCCGAATTCAAGTTTGGATAAAGAATTCAATTTTTTTTGGATCATAGCTCGGATCAGCCTATGAATACCTCTAATTAGTATCCCTTGACTTGTGAAATCAACTTAATGAAAGGCATTACAAATAATTAGATATTGTAAGTAAATAGCTGATTTTTCTAGGTTTTTAAAAAGTTCTAAAGATTGAATAATAAACTGTATAAATTTAAGCACCTTTCTATGTGTCATAAAAGTAAATCATGTATAGAAATTATTTCACGATACAATTGTTGTTATTACAATCCTACAATTATTCAATCAATAAAAATTTTGTAAAATTCATTTTTATAAGTTCAAGATTCATAGAATAACTTTGTAAATATTTCAAATAATTCGTAATTATGATTAAATAATTGAAATAAAATAATTATAGGTGACATATTCTTACGTAGTCTATGTCGCTATCCACTTCAACCTTGTTAAACCTTGTAACTTCAATACAAAACACCAAAAGTTTTAGCAAAATCAGTCACAAAAAAGCCCTCGCAAATACTTTGACCTTTGTGGTACTATTGTGGTCTCATGGTTGCTCATTAGGATGCATTTCGATGATCAGTGAGAGGAATTCTCGTCACGTCACCTTGCGTTTTATAACTAAAACGGTTCCAATCATAAAATGTAAATATAAAGATGATGTGTAATAAGGATCTTTTCACCAATCATCTAAATGTAGCCTTAGCAGGAGAAAATGAATTGAACAACAAATCAAAGCTATAAAAGCCACATGAATAATGTTGACCAAAGCGTGAGGGAGATTGAAGCTACAGCATAAGTCCACAACATAATCATAGAGGTTTCACCTTGACCATGCTGAAATAATTGCGTCATTGTACCTGCCAAAGTTCATTAATTAGATTTAACAAAAGAACCTTAAAACCAATTAATTGAAAGATTAAGGGTTAATTACAAAATTAGTTCTTGTGTTATTCACTATAAATAGGTACTTAAACTATGATTTTTTTTTTTAACAAATAGGTATCTAAAAAGCACTAATTATTTAATGAAAATAATAGTTTGAATACCTATTTGGGTTGAGAAAAGTAGTACAGTATGGGCTAATTTTGTAGTTAACTCTTAGATTAAAGATCCCCTTGGTGACCACAATTTTCATCTTTATGACATATTTGAGAGTTCAACAAAAAATTTCTTCGGTTTTAATTAATCCTTACAAGTTTCACATGTATGTCCGGTATGAACAGAATTTTGACACGATGATATATGTGCCAGATATATAAAGACACATCAAAACAATAAAAAATAAAATCCAACATGATCAAAACACTGATGACACTTGCTTAAAGGTTTTTTTTTTTTTTTGTGTTTTTTCCCTTTAATATTGAATCAATAATCAGTAAAACACACAAATCTTAAGGAAGTCAAATGCTTAAAATCCATTAAAAAAATTCAAATGTTTAATAGATTTTTGGATGTTGAAGTGTAAATTCAAAATAGATTTCAAAAAATTGAAAAAACTATTTGCATGTTAATATTTGAATGAAAATTATCAATTTTACATTTTTATTCTATGTTATTATCTAAAATATTCTTTATTATCATGCCCATATTTTAATTTTTTAGAAATTCCCGTATAGCTATCTACGCATATCTTGTGTCTGTGTCTATGCTTTCTAGATGCAAACAAAGCACTCACACAACAAACAAATTCGACATACCAATAAAAACATGATACTTAAGAAACAATATTAAGGACACACTTGGTCTAATTCAAAACAACTCTCCACCACACTCAACCCTCCAAAAGTCATTGAATCCTAAGAAAAATTGGAGGGTAAGAACGTTAAGAACCCCTCTAATTGCACTGAAATGCACTCCAAAATGGGACCTTAGTTTAAGATAAGGTTATGATTCCACTATAGTTTAAAGCCTCTCAAATCAGAGACTTAAATTGTGATCATATACATGTTTTTAATTGCATAATATTTATTGCAATTATGGATATTATAAATGTTATTACGGTTAATTATAGGAAATATTGATTATAAATATTAATAATTGAGAGAATCAAAATCGTAAAATAGCGATTATAACATTACGTTATAATTGCTATTTAAATTACTAGCTTGAATCATGATAGTAGTAGCTAGTCAAGAGTGATTCAAGGGGTTCAAGACAATTAATCTTGTAGTAGTTGGTAACCTTACCTACACTCATTGCAGGGGGAAGAGCATACTGAAGCATAAGAACAAATTGATATAAGGAATTTGATCCAACCAGCCCGAAATAATGAGCAGCCTTAACAACGCCGACCCCAAATATAGGCAGGAATATGTTCCTCACTGCTACAATCCCTAAAATTACTAACAAGCTCACCTCTGATCCTATCAAACCTGTAAGAACAAGTTTTAAATTTTATAGCCACAGATATATATATATATATATATAATCCACTTGTACTATTGTAAAATTATAAAACATTTGCATAATATTTTATATAATATATATTTATTTAATCCAACTTTTATATTCATGTTCTATTCACATAGATAATATATGTTGAGTTTAGTAAATAAAAAATATTTAACTATTTGTTACGTAAAAAACTTTCAACCGTTAAATATTTATTGAAAAAAATAGTATTCTTGATCGATATGATAAAGATATCAAATCAATTCAAAACTTTACGACATGACGAGTATAATAATATTGCTAAATCCAGCGATTGATTTGTTAAAAAAATTAATTATATAAAAAGTTAAAAAAATGTGAAAAATTAATTTAATTTTATAAATCAATGTAAGTGGATCTCTTTTCATGTATGTATATGTATATATTATATTCTTCATTTGCAAATATTTCTATTCATTTGGAAATTGAGGAGAGCATGATGGAGTAAAAAAATAGAAACAGAAAATAATTAACCACCTCTAAGAAGGTTTGCCCCCATTATCAAGGTCATGCATGGAATGCAAGCTTCCCTGCAAGTTGTATAGATACATCCATGTGAAGTTGGATGCATAGAAATGAAAAAAAAAAAAAAGAGAAAAAAGGGATCGATCATCGATATAGGATAGTACATTACCCTATCAAAGATGCAGAAGTATCAATTACATGAAGAGGAGCACTATCACCAATTAGTGCTTTTCGAATCGGAGAGATTACTCCGATGATAAACCCGATAACCTGAAAGATGAATAAAGATGAAGAAAATTAGTGCTGAAGCATTAATGTGCAAGGATATATAACGCTGCATCTGTTGTAAAATATGGTGCATACTGCTGCAATTGCTGATGGTGCAAACACCTTCTTCAAGTCGATCTTCGCCATAATACTTTTGATACGCTGAACATTCTTTTTTATATCTGATATCTACTCAAAAATGTTGAAAGACTGTCAATAAAGATATGAAAGAAAAGCAACCAGCAGCATTAATGATTGAGTATGCTATGGATGAAACACTACAAAATTTAGAGGGACAGAAGGTGATGAACAAATGTCTTCAAAAGATGAAAAATTATCTCTAAAAATTTAAAAAAAAAAAAAATCATCTCTAATTGTTATTTGTTAAAACTATATTTTTAAAAAGTTTTAGGATAATTTTTGTTTCTAATATTTTAAAATTAAGGATAACATTGGTTCTTAATACGGTTAAATTCAAAATAAAAAGGATATTTTTTTTATCGTCCTTTATCTCATCTCTAAAATTTCCTTATTTTATAATAAATAAAAATAAATTATTGTATTGTTTCTCAATGGTTTATTAGAAGAAAGTTCTTTCACAGAAAATACGATTTAGCATAACATTAGTTAAATCTAATTACCTAAATATTAAAAACATAAAAAAAAAAAAACACACGCGCACGCACATACAAAAAATACTACTAAAATGCATGATGTTGGCAGAACTCCTGAGAAAGTCCCAACACGTTCAAAAGAAGCAATAACGAAGTGAAAAATAGAAAAAAGAACATCTTGTTATGCTACTGTATTCCACCAAGTTTGGACGCATAAGATGCTTAAATATGATTTTATATTTCTTTTCTACCTTATGACGCTGTACGAGAGAATGAGGATGGAACCTAAGACTTAATCCTATTTGTCATCCTCTCAACCTTAAGAGCAGTAAATTTAGGTTTCGAATATTAGTATCTACAACTTTTATCTTTAGTTTAAGATCTATTTTGTACCTAAAAAAAGATTTGGGAGATTAAATTCTGCTAGGTCATTGGCATATTATTTTCAAAGATTTCCCATATGTGAGACAAAATTCACTGCAAAATTAAGAGGAATTTAAGATGATTAATTATTGTATCTAAAAGATGAAAATTGTTTCTAATAATTATCTTCTAAAATTGTCTCTTAGAAGTTTTAGGGATGACATTTGTCCCAAATACTACTATATTATGGATGATATTTGTCCTTAATACTATTAAATCAACAGTGAATTTTATTTTCAATATTATTAAACTAAAAATTACATTAATTTTTAATATTATTAAATTCAAAATACAGAGAATGTTTTTTTTTGTTGTCTCTAGAAATCTTTCATTTTACAGTGACTCACACCTTAACACTTGCAAAATGAACTCAATCTGTCATCTGAATATGAAGATAGAACCAAGAAAAAGTGATCCCCCTTATTACGATTCAATAGATTAAATTCAAGAATGCAAGCTGAATGGTTAGCTCATCTACAGTGTGATTGAACTCCAAGTACAACTTGCATATACTACAATACAAGAGGGTTGAACCAGCAGGCTAGCAGCTATAGTCCTATAACAACTAGTCATTGTAGAATAACAACATTAGTGTTCTGAACGACTAACAAGTTTTTCTAATGATATGGGAATTATCATAGCATCACCATATATTGAACAGGACAATACAATGAAATCTCCAAGTAAAGAATGTAGATTACATATATTCAAAGATGGGGCAGTCTATTTGGTCTTAAATTGAGCTAGGTTTAAGCATAAGATTTTTTTTTATTAGGCCGGCTCAACTCAAATAACTGTTTAATTTAATAAAAAAAATTAATTTAAATTTAATTATAAAATATATAAATATTAATATAAAAATTATAATTTTTTAAAATATGTCTTGAACTATGAAATGGATTTATGGATTGGCCCAACTTGAATAAAGAATTTGTAGAAAATTCAATCCGTAATCGGACCTGACTTATGAACACCTCTAATACAAATTAATATTAATATGAAAATAGAAACAAGAAAAAGAAAAAACCTTTATTCTTCCATCAGAGTTGGTGACAGAAAGTTCATGTTCATCTCGCCCTGAATAATCTGCAAAATTATTGCGATCGCTTGATGGTAGTAATGCTTCGGTGCAACTCTTCGAAAATGTTGCGGTGGCCGCTTGAAAAGAGTTATGATGTTCTATGCTTTCATTAGCATAAGCACGCACGATAGGATATGCATATGACCATATAAAAATTGCTCCTATCTGTAAACGTATGCAAAGTAAAATTATATGTATATTTAGACAAAGCATTAATCTGTTAACCAGGAGGGAGTTAGGATAGCTGCTACAGCATAATCTTACAGTTGTTATTTTGTGATTTTAGTTTTTGTTGTTTATGATATTTATAACAATATTTATCATAATTAATCATGGTAATATTTATTACACCTACAATCGCAATAAACGTAATATGATCGAAAATACATATGCAACTACAATTTAAATCTCTACTATTAACCTATTACACTTGTTATTCGAACTTGGTATGAGTGTTGAAAATATAGATATTTATCCTATATTGGTATGTTTAATTTTTCATAAGGTTTTCTACGTATTGTATTTTGGAAATGGGTACAGATGTTCAATTATTTCAAGAAAATCAAGAGTTGAAATAATATAGTAGTAAAATATATTTCAAATGAAAAGAATACTTGGTTTGGGATGATGATTGCCTAGTTTATGTAAAAAAGATGGTAAATAACTTATTAATCCTTATTTGAAATATCTTTTAGTAAGATTTAAATAGTGATTATAACATAATGTTAGAATTTTAATTTAGAGGTTTCAATTTTTTTTGTCGCCGATATTTATCGTAAATGACTACAATCATATTCATTACATTCACAGCACAATAAATATGACATGACAATAAAACAAATCCACGACTGCAAGTTAAATCTCCGCTACGAATTACAACTTTGAAAATATAAATACTAGAATCAGAGACCATACCGCCATAGATAATGAGGCATAAGCGTCAGCATATGTAGAGCAAGAATCTCCAAATGGGTTATTTGATTCATCACAAATAGCTGGAACAATAATTAGAAGCAAGTTTCCCAAGTTTCCTGTGCATGTTGTAAGTGTTCGAATGACAATACAAGTAATCGAGTGAAAAAACCAGTACCAAAACAAATCGTGAAAATAAAAGGAAAATTATAAGTTTTCGAATGACAATATAACTTTGGAAATAAAAGAAAACCTGCAGAACAACAACCAATGACAATTCCCTGAAGGTGTTGAGGAGTTTTACTGATTTTTATGAGAATCCAACCAAGTACTGATCCAATAACGAATGTCAGAAAAATATTCACTGGCATGAACCACCTAGAACAAATGAAAAGCAGAATGAACAACTAGCATAAGATTGTGTCAGAGACGCGATGAAAGCAAGCAACAGAAAAGCACAGATTTTAACAGTAGCCACAACGTTACGATTGTTATTTTATAATTTTGGCTTTTTTATTTTATTGTGTTTATAGTACATGTGACATAATCAAAAATACGTCTGTCACTATAATTTAAATCCTCGATCAAAACAAAGAATGGAACGGAACTAACAAGGTAACAAAACTTTCGAAAGTGATAGTCTCTGCCAAATTGCTGCCCACAAGGGAAGGAGTGAACACATAGAATACAATCTGTAAATCAGGAAATGGAAATGGGTAAAAGTCACAGAGGATGGAAGTAATTATATGTGGTCAGACTTTTTATTTTTTATTTTTTAAATACACATATTTGAAATATCTGTCGACTATATGCTTCGAAATACGTAAGAATCATGTTTCTCTAAATATATGAAAAAGCTTATTCTATGTTCGGATTAGAGTAAGGGAAGGAAAAGTAAAGTAAAATAAGGGAAAAAGATCCCTTTCCCTCGTTTAAATAAATATATTTCAACCCAAGAAAAAGTGAGGGAAGTTTAATATCTTTTTCTTTTTTTTTTAAATATTCAATTTTTAGAAATCTTAATCTAGAGTAACTTGAGGATAAAAGAAAGCTTTCCAAGCAAGAAATACTATTTCCTTTCCTCAATCTTTCTTTCTTTTCCTTCTCTTAACTTTCCTTTATTTTCTTTTAATATTGTCTACCTAAACATAGTCCTAAAAAAATTAAATATCCTCATGCTAGACATATACTTGTATTGAAGACACAATCCTGAGTCCAAATAACTTTGGGGATAGAGCGATTTGCTTACTTACTTTGTTCAAGTAGTTTCTTGCCTCTGGCCCCAAGAGATTTATGCCATCCATAGCAAGAAACAAGCCAACACCAGTTACCAATAATACTTTTAGAACCGGCATCAGTGCCGTGACAAACAGATCCAGAAATCCCATTTGCTAAACTTTTGTTGTGGAATTTGATAGTGAATTTCGGTTCCTCTGGCAACAAAAAATGATTCATGAAAATCATCCATTCTAACTTTCAAATCATTTTCATATTCAAAAATATCAGTTCATTCAAAATAATACATGTGAAGATTCGTTTTCATATAAAATGCACAAGATTATCTTTGAATTATTTCATACATATATATGTATATACTTAATACATTTATAAAACAACTAAAAAATTTGTAAGTCAATTACCAGGCAAATTGGGTCTAACAAATCCAAAACTCTAACTAAAGGACACTCAAAATCGATTAATCTGAATGAACCATAATTGCCACAAAGTTCAATGTACACATGCACCTAGCCATCTAAAATTAAACAAAATTAATCAAGTTTGCTTAGAAAGGTCACAAATTCTCATCTTAAAATTTATCT
>JBBYHK010029574.1:0-10065 GCA_038382065.1 Adansonia grandidieri | reverse complement strand
TTTGTCTCAAATGCCATGAGACAAACTTCATCTTGGCTTTTCAACTCTTGTGGGCTTCTTGAGGCTTTGATTACAATATTTGCATTCTCCATTTTTGAGCTATCAAGGATATTTTTCAAGGTTGTGAGACCTATAATGGAGACCAAAGGTCTTGATACCAATTGTTAGCTTCAAAGGAGAGATTGAATCAAGATGGGGTGAATTGGTTCTATAAAAACTTTATAAATTTGATAAAAATTAAAAATTTAAAATAAGATAAGGAAGAAAAAAACCAATAATCAATGTATAGAAGTTCGGTCCTTTAATTCAGCACCTACGTCCTCTCTTCTTAGTACTTTCTTACCAAGGTGATTCCCACAATTCACTAAGCAAATTGTTACCTTTAAGGCTAAGGTATAACCTTATACAACCATATTTTAAGGCTTAGATAGAACCTTTTAATTACTTTGAGAATTATACCCCAAACTCTCAAATATTTTCACTCACTTTCACATAACCTTTTTTGTGATATGAAAGAAGTATTTTGCAAACAAATTAAACCTGCAGTAGGTAGATGTTTACTGAAATTTAAGTATAAGATAAATGAGATACAAATAGGCTTAAAGAGTATGAATTTGATACGAGTGGAAATAAAGAATTTAATGATTTTAAGCTTTTTATTGTTCAATGATTCAATGAAATTTGTATCTCTGCTTCTTCAGCTATTTAGAACCTCCATTTATAGCTGGAATTGATTCATAGACATTGGGCATTTAATGTGGTGGTTGGAAAGCCGTTGTAGCCTTCATAAATGCATATTTCTGTTCAACCCCATGCTATAGTATCGATACAATACTAATAGTATCGTTACAGAAATAAAAAAGGTGACCGTTACAGCTTGTTGTATCGATACAAGGATCTGAGTATTGATACTAAGCAAGCTGTATCGATATAAATACCATTGTATCGATACATTTGAGGGTTTTAGCTAAACCTTGGCTACTTCCAAGCTTTGTATTGATACACATGGGGTGAGTATCGATACTAAGCAACCTGTATCGATACATACGCACTTGTATCGATACATTTGAGGGTTTCATCCAAACCTTGGCTACTACCAAGCCTTGTATCGATAAACATGGGGTGAGTATCGATACTAAGCAGGCTGTATCGATAAATTCATACTTGTTTCGATACATTTGAGGGTTTCTAAGCATAGTGTCGATACATTTGTTCTTTGTATCGATACCAACCTTCAAAAATGTTTGTAAAATGATTTTTGTTAACTGAAACAAATCTAAAAAATTATTCTAAGTATAAATATACTTTTTAAAGCATATAATTTTTGACAAATTACAAACTTAGTATTTTTCAAGATGTTTTTCAATTTAAACAAAAATACCAAGTTAAGCATTAATTTAACTTAAGTTATTTGTTATATCAAAATCGAAATCAAGGTTAACAGTCTTAATACAAATTTTTATGTCATCTTCATCTGAGTACCTGAAAATATGGAAAAGGAAAAATATAGGCAAAAAGATATACGGAGGGAGGTGAAAATGGACACAAGGAATGAAATGCATAATGCTCCATCATTTTCATTGATAATACTTAATCAAAGGTGCCCATACAAAGGATCCCACAATGCTCTTAGTTAAAAGCATGTGGGTTTAGTTCATGGCATTACTTTGAAAGAGTTTTGAATAATACAAGGATTTTTGTCTCAGTTCAGGCACTTGAAATAAACTTTGAAGGGCATAAGTCGGTCTCTCCACCCATTGCTGATGGCTCTTCAATTACGCTAATAGAGAAATCCATAAAAGTTTTCCTTGACACCAGCATGACGTCTGTCGAGCTAGTGTTAACACGTCTGCGTAAGTGAAAGTTCTTATGCAATGGTGAAAATGCCATAGTTTCATGTCCCATGTTTTGTCCCAACAGATGTGTTATTCTTTTCTCCTAATTCTTCTAGGCTGGCTTTTTTTTCTACGGTGCAGTGGGTTTGAACTCCATTCCTCTCTTGTCAGTCTGACAGGTCACTTTTAGAGCTTTAGCAACTCCTTGGAGGTATCTTTCAAGCCCTTTTTTGGCTCAAACACCCTTGTCAACTGTTAGTTTCTAGCCCATTTACATGCTTTTTGATAGATGAGGTTCAACCATGGGCAATCCCTCCTTAACATAGGTGGCATTGATGAACTCGAATAATTAAGAATGTTCTAGAATGCCCTTATCTAGTTCAACATATGGGGTATCAGTCAAGGTAGCAACAATGATATCTTCTTTTCCACTAATACTGACAATTTTGTTTCCAATCATAAACTTCAATTTTTGGTCCAAGGATGATGGAACTACTCTCGCAGAATGGATCCACGGCCTTCCTAAAAGGCAATTATATGATGGAGCAATGTCTATCGCATGAAAGTCAACCTCATAAGTACATGGGCCTATTTGGAGGGGAATAGTGATGTTCCCCACAACGCTTTTGCATGTTTCATCAAACGGCTGCATGACTATGTGACTGTTTGAATGTGAGATGCATCAATAGGGAGCTTGTTCAGGCATGACATAGGCATTACATTCAAAGCTAACCCGTTATAGATGAGCACCTTGGGTAATATGCTCCATTTGCAGTATGTGGTGATGTAAGGGCTTTATGATTTCCTCTTCTTCCTTGTGGAATATTATCATCGCTAAAAGATATGTAATTGTCAACCATGATATTGTTCACTAGATGATCTAGCTAGCCTATAGAAATATTAGGAGAGACATAGGCCTCATTTAGAACTTTTAAGAGCGCATTTCTATGAGCTTTGGAGTTTAACAAAAGTTACAGCATGGATATTTTGGCAGGTTGCTTATTTAGCTAATCCATGATACTATATTCACCATGTTTGATGAACTTAAGAAATTCTATTACTTTTTTCTCACTTGTCAGTTCCTTGGTAACTTTTGAATTTAGCCCTTTAGTTGCAAACTTAAGTGTTTGAAGATTCTGGCTAGTATCTTCTTGTTGAGCTTCATCTCTTAAGGCTTGTGACGCATAACACCTACCACTCTAAGTGAAGTGGCTTACCCCTGAAAGATCAATATTTGAGGCTAGTTGATTAGATTCCCCGAGAATTAAGGTTTTACTCTCATAATTTCATGGAAAAGCCTTATTATCTTCGTAGAGGAACGAAGATGGTAGTTAAATGACCATCCTTGGTGTAGATGGGGTAGGAGCGGCTTAAGGACGCGATCGATTATCATACAAAATCAGTAATCTTCCAATGCCATAGAAGGGATTGTCTTCATCTCTTTCTATGGCATTGACAGAAGGAAGTGCATCTATGAGTTGAATAGTCAAAGTCTGCTTCTCATCATATAATTCGATGCTGCCTTTCTTTATCATTCTTTGGACCAAGGCATAACTTTTTACATATTTAAAGGGTATGGCCATGTATTGTATGGAAATTGCAAAAGTTGCTGACTCCTTCCTCTTTCTTCTTGACCCCATTAACTAATTTCGCCTTTACCAGAATCTGCCAACTATGTTCATTGGCGTTTTGAGCTCTTCCATATTTTTCACGATCTTGCAATCTTGTTCAGCAATGAACCTTCTAGGTCTATGCTTGCACAGGTTTGAGATGAATTGGCTCCCTTGTCGAACCTCGACTGTCATTTGGTTTTTACATTTCTTTTCTTCTTGCCCTCTATAGATTCTCTTTTCGAAGTTTTATCCATCATCCCACAAAGTATGACTACGTTTGTAAAACTTTTAGGGGTTCTTTTTGCCATATTTTCATAATATGGTGACTATAGTGCGCCAATGAACCTGACGATCATTTCCTTCTCTGTCAATAATGGTTGAATTTAGGTGGCCTTTTCCATGCACTTAAAAGCGTAATGCTTAAAGCTTTCATTTGGCTGCCTCTCCATAATCATAAGAGAAAGGCAAATCAGGACGCCATCATCATTTACTTTCTCCTTGTCAATGACGTTAACGAATGGATAAGTCAATTCATGACATTCCTTGTTGAATTCTATCTTGGATGGTCTATCATTCCTTGGACCATTTCTAGGAACGATGAACATTGTTGTAAATCGTTCTCTTGAGCATAGTAGCAACAAGAGGACTACGTGAATTCCTCTCTTGGGCTTATTATCCCAGCCTCCCTGAATGCTTGCCACACTCTACTCATTGGCGTCTTGACTTCTTTGACATCTTTTTTGATCAACAATCTTTCCCATCAATCACGGCATTTACCTTTGGTTCAACGTGATTAGGAAATGTGTTGGCCCTAAAATTTGGTCCAAGCCCTTACTTTATTTTGATTATGCTTTTTTTCAGTAGGCCTTGTACCTTTCTTGTGAATAAGGTGCAGTTCTCAATTGTATGTCCTTGTGCTCCAGCATGATATTCACAATAAGCATTCTTATCATACCAGCTAGGGTATAGTAGAGATTTCAGGTCTAAAAACACAGGGGTAACCAATCAAACTGCTAATAGTCTATTTTAGATCTTTTTATATAGGTATGGTAAAAAGTTAAAATGTTCTCTTTCTCGGGGTACTTGATGATTACTTAGGGCTTTGGCATTGTTTATGCTATGAGGTTGCATACTTGAAGGAGTGTTTTGAACAGGATTTGGTGTAAGGGTGACTGTTGGAGTAATCCTAGTAGAATGAACTGCTGGTGTCATTTGGTAAAGGCTAAAACTCGGATACAACATATTTGGGATGTATACCCCTTGAGCTGAGCATGGATTTTGAGGAACTTCACGGTGCTGCGACTGACAGTGTTTACTTTTTTTCTTTTCCTTTACCTGTTGGTTTCTTAAATGACTCGGATGATCCCATAGATATTTTCCCACTTTTGATGGCATTATCAATCATCCCCCCTGATTTGACCATATCAGCAAAATTCTTTATGGCGTTCCCCACCAACTTCTCATAGTAAGAAGCTTTCAAAGTGCCAACGAACATAACTGTCATCTCTCTTTCAGTTAAGGGAGGCTAAAGTTGAGTTACCTCCTTTCTCTATCTTTGGGCATACTGCTTAAAACTCTTGAAGGCCTTCTTCTCCATGTTCATGAGGGAGAGGCAATCCAGGGCCCAGTCAGATATGTGCTTATATTGGTCAAGGAATACACAAGCCAGATCTATGCATGTTTAAATACTCATAGGGTTTAGCCCTATGTACCATCGAAGAGCTACCCAGTTAAACTATCCTAGAAGTAATGGATTAGTAATTTTTTCATTTTTTTTCTATCCGATCATCTTGTGACAATACATCCAAAGGTGGGTAGTGAATCTGTGGTCCCATTGTATTTTTTTAAACTCTAACACCTTGAATTTATGTGGAATAACGAGACTAGAGACCAACCCTAGAGCCTTCGCGTCTACAATTCCAAATTTATCACTTTCTTTGACAGCTTGAAGATGTTTCTCTAGAGATTGGTATTTGTTTAGGTCTTCATCATTTTTCGAAGACCTTTTTTCCTTTTCTTGTTCTTTTTATTCATCGAGATCTGGTACTATAGGTATAGCGGGCAAAGAGCCTTGAACTAAATGTGGTGCTATTCGAGGATAAATGAATGGTTGAGTTGACGAAATTTTTACTGCCGAGGGATGCTGTTCATGCAAAGCTGCTTCATGCACATTAGTAGCCTCAATACCACCATTCAAATTACTCTCAAGATTGGCCAGTCCTTCGCCAGCATAGAGATTTTGCTCGCTTGTCCTTTATCCCTTAAAGCTTCAGATAATAATTTTATCAGTTCTGTCATTTGAGATTAAAGTTCTTCATTTCTACGAGCTGATTGTTCTTGAGATTCTTTGTACATAAGCTCTAGCTGCTCAATATGGGCTTAATGATCACTCGCCATGGCTTTACGATGGGTACGAGTGTTGTAGCGATGGCAAGCTAAAAGTTTCGTGTTTCAGGACACCTTCACTTTTAATTACTAACAAATTAAACCTGTAGAATATGTCATGACATGACATAAAGATGGATATGAATATATAAAGCAGAAAAAGAATTATGTAATTGATGCAAAGCAGAAAAAGAATAATGTTATTGATGCAAAGGCAAGAGAGACAATTGGATTAGGAAACAGCTCTACCAATAGCGTCTTTCATTAAAGCAATCAAAGTCTTGAATACATATGATTACATTCGAAAATGTCTAGCATGATTACATTGTTTAACCACATGTTCTAAGAAATACAACAGTTCTTGTTCGTGAGCTCCAGTGGGTAAGATACTACATGCTAGAGATCAAGCCACATCTATCATATATTCGGCCTCTAGCTGAGCTGCTTGAATTTGTTTGGTGAGATGGCGATGATGAGTTTGATAATTTTGGTATGCCTGATCAACTATTTATTACCATTCTTGCTCCTACCGTTCTGAGGCCTGTACTAATTCATACACTTGGTTTTGATGAGATTGTAAGCACTGCTCTAAGCATTGAACCCTGACTGTTAACATCTCGTTCTCAACCTAATTGGCTCTCAAATCTTGAACTTAAGCTTCTAACCGTACATTTCTTCTTTAATAAGTTGATGCGAGGGTTCGAGCTCTGACAAGCTTCTATTTACTGTCTTTAGCTGCTTCTGTCCACTGATGTAGTTTTTTTTTTAGGGTGGCAATTTCTATTCTCCACTCAATTGAAGACTTGCCTAGGCGTTGTGATTTATTTGTTTTGCTGACGGCAACATAGTCTTTCTTAAACTCTCAAGATCTTTTTTAAGACGATTCTTCTCTTTATCAGCCCGTTTTACCTCAACTTCACGTAGATAAAGGTCTATCTCCCATTGATTCTTTTCCTCCTTTAGGTAAGCAATTTCCTTGGCGAGAGTTATCTTTTCTTGTTCGAATTCCTATTTAAGCAATTCAACTTCAGAAGGGAATTCTTCATCTACAGATACAATAGCGGATAGAGGTAAGGCATCATTTATGCGATGTATCTTCCACTCATCATATCCCGAGGTCACACTGCTTCCTCTCCAATGTCTTTCCATGTAATGGGTTTGTCTCCAAGCGCAGAAGGCTAGCTGGATTTTTTACTTATATTCGGGCCCACCATATTCAAGATCGTATGCCTATAGGTATATATACCTTTTTTATATTTGTTAAAAAAATTATTTGAGTTATTATTTATTTTAAATTGAATTGATATCATTTAATTTATAATAGTAGCTTAATTACGAGTTTTATTATAGTATAAATATTTAATTTGGCAACACCCACTATGTAAATAAAAGAAAAAAATTACTTGCACTTAATGTTTTAAAATGAGTGGATAATTTTTGAAAATTATATATTTTTGTTTAAAAATATTATATAAGAAAATTTAAGACATTATAGTTTTATTTTTTGATATTAAAAACTTATTTAGTCTTTTTAAATTACTGAGTCAATATCACTTAACTTATAACATTAAATTCAATGAAAATATATTATAGATATATATACTAGATTTTGATACAATAATTTGGGTAAATAATTAAAAAGAAAAATGAGGAAAAGAGAAAGTTACACTTAGATAATGGATAGTTTTTTTATGGGATAAGTGTAAAACAAAATCAATTAGAAATATTTAAATTTTTATAATAAATTAAATTTATATAGTTCATTTGATATGTTTAGTAAAACTTATAAGGCTTTTTTCTATCAAGTCTTTAAATAAATTGATGTCACACCAAAGTCAGTCAAAAACATTATTTATGGCATAGATATTGTCGCAACGTACCCCGGGGTAGATCTTTACGGATCTATGAGTGCATACGACTTAAAATATTTTTCTGACTTGGGAATGTCTTCTTAACCAAGACTTTTCCTTTGCGACATGATGAGAATGAGAAAGTACGGATTCTCGACTTATGATAAAGTGGGGGGACCATAAGACGAATCGTTCATCTTAGTGGTCACGGATGACCATCATGAAATGGCCAATGCTTGGAGTCGCCACTTATCATTTTGGGCTAGGCATGATCGGATGCCTATTGAAACCTATGTTTTGAGTTACAAAACTCAAAACATCGATCTCGTAGTCTACGTAATGCAAAGATTCGCCATTTGGGTTCAGGAGTTGGTTACGCACGATGAGGTACGAATCTCTTCATAATGCTCGAAATCGGTATCATACTAGCTATGTCTTATCTCAATTTTGATTCTTTTGATCTTAAGTTGTCATTATTTTGATATAACCCTCTTTAGTGCATGAATCTTATAGAAATATAAATCTAGGTTTTGATGAAAAAGATTTAATCTCATATACGCCCTGGAGATAGGGAATATAGAGATTTTCAATAAAATGACCTCTGGATTTTACTTTGAAAATGGAATATTTCACTTTGGGCACTGGAGAGATACCCACATGGAACATTACCTTTAATTTTATTTGAAATGTTTTGAAAACATGAATGCATATAATCATCACAAATAAATCATGTTAGTAAGGCAATAAATGAAGTAACATAACATGGATCATTTAATGCAAGGATAAAGAAAATGGGTGGACTATTGGAATTTATCTCGTAATTGGCATCGATTATCTGGGAATAACCAAATTGATAATTTTTGAGATGCATCTGGGTTCCTTAATTAAACGAGGTTTGTTTGACATATTCATGAAAATCAAAAAAGGAGAAAAGTTTAATTGTAGTTGAAAGACTGGGTTGGAGTATCCCTTCAGAAATATGGGGTTGGAGTATCCTCATGGATGACATATCATTTTGGCAGAGGGAGATTTTTCAATCTCGACAATTTTGAAAAAAGGGGTTGAAGTATCCCTTCGAAAGGTCGGGGTTAGAGTATCCCCATAAGTGACATGTCTGACACTCTTTAGAGAAGTCGAGTTGGAAAACTTAAGTTGACGAAACTTTGTGATTTAGGAAATGTGTGAGTGTTTTGACAACTTTTGGCAAAAGAAATTATTGTGAATAAGGATGGTAAAGATGTAAAATATGTTTGTGCCTTGATACGAGCCAATGTGAGGTCAAAGCATGTTCTCGAGTCTGATCAGGGTGATACGGAGACATTTAAATGTCTTGAGACGAAATTCGGGAACAACTCAATTTTGACGATTACCGAAAATAGGGGACAACATCACACTATCCTGTTTCCTGAATTTATTCTAAATTGGTTTGAAGGATTTAGAGGGTGGAGAAGATACCATTAGAAAGCTGACTCGACGAGAGTCAATCTAAAAATATTCCCCATATCCTAAAAAGTCACTTTCCGAGGGAATAAATTTTCAAATTTGGATCAATTTCGCTGCTAGCAGAGTATACGAGAATCAAGGCCTGTGAAAATTTGAAAAATTGCAAGTAATACCTTTCTGAAAAGGGAATTTCATGAATCTTTTAGGAAAAATGTTTGAAAATTTTGAAAAATTCATTTAGTGGCCCTGAACGGCCCAACCAGAATACATGTTCGGATTCCAAAGGTTTTGGACAGTTTAGATTTGGAAAATCATAACTCTCTCATCCGGAATGATCTGGGGGTGAATAAGACATTGTTTTAAAGATAATTCAACATACTTTGAGAGAAAAATATCAGAAAATTCATGAAAAATCATTTAGGATTTTAAAGTGATTTTTCAATTTGCAATAGTTGTCCTAACAGTAGGGGACAAAGCAAAGCAGGGGATATCTCTCATTGTTTTATGTCTACGGGTCCAAACTCGAGTTATTGATGTTAGAACATCTATGACTGAAGGGAAAGAGTGGCGTGAGCATCACAAACTCATTTGCATAGCCCCGGAGTATTTTGGGATGATGAAATAGCCCGTTGATCATACCACTTAAGGTATTGACTGAAAAACAAGGCACAAACATTTTGGGAACAAGTGTAAGGTCATTTTTGTTTCAAAATCAAAAGATTTGAGCTTGTTTAACCAAGATTCCAGATCTAAAAAACTTAATTTTCCCTAAGATATTTTGCTAGCTTTAGAGAAAATGTAAGTCCATGCTAATCCTCATTGGTTGAGGTTAACATGCTTAGCTTGGGGGGTTTTGAAAATTAATTTTTGACAGCCATCAAACATGCATTTTGACAAGGAAAAGACAACAAACATACAAGGGGATGGCACATAACATGA
>JBBYHK010029542.1:0-10068 GCA_038382065.1 Adansonia grandidieri | reverse complement strand
ATCAAAAGAGAAGTTTTTCTTATGAAACCAAAGCGTCAATATCATTTATCCCAATGAGGAGAATGTGTTTATGGTGCACAATCATGAAAAAAAAGGAGATTATTATGTGAATACATGTCAATCCCTATTGAAAGATGAAGTTTAATTCTAAAAATGGTATAAATAAAAGTTTTTCCTATGAAACCAAAGCACCAATATCATTTATCCTAATAAGGAGAATGTGTTTATGATGCCCAATCATGAAAAGAAAGAAGATTATTACATGAATCTGTGTTTGCCCAAATCAAATTATGTACATTAATTCTAAAAATGGTAGAAAGAGATGTTTTTCTTACGAAACCAAAGCACCAATATCATTTATCCCAATGAGGAGAATGTGTTTATCGTGCCTAATCACGAAAAGAAAGGAGATTATTGTATGAATCCATGTATGTCCAAATAGAATTACGCATATTATTTCTAAAAATGGTAGAAAGAGATGTTTTTCTTATGAAACCAAAGCATCAATATCATTCATCCCAATGAGGAGAATGTGTTTATGGTGCCTAATCACGAAAATAAAGGAGATTATTATGTAAATCCCTATTTGTCCAAATTGATAAAGGAAGATTAATTCTAAAAATGGTAGAAATAGAATTTTTCTTATGAAACAAAAGCATCAATATCATTTATCTAAAGAGGAGAATGTGTTTATGATGCCTAATCATGAAAACAAAAGAGATTGTTATGTGAATCCATATTCATCTCGAATGAAAGACAAAATTCAATTCTAAAAATGATAGAAATAGAAGTTTTTCTTCTGAAACCAAAGCACCAATATCTTTTATCCCAATGAGGAGAATGTGTTTATGGTGCCCAATCATGGAAAGAAAAGAGATTATTATGTGAATCCAGGTTTATCCCAATTGAAAGATGAACTTCAATTCTAAAAATGGTAGAAAGAGAAGTTTTTTTTATGAAACCAAAGCACCAATATCATTCATCCCAATGAGGAGAACATCGTTATGGCGCCCAATCATAAAAATAAAAGAGCTTATTATGTGAATCCATGTTTGTCCAAATCTACAGATGATAGTAATTCTAAAATTGGTAGAAAGAGAAGTTTTTCTTATGAAACCAAGGAATAAATATCATTTATCCCAGTAAGGAGAATGTGTTCATGGTGCCCAATCATGAAAAGAAAGGAGATTGTTATATGAATCCATGTTTATCAAAATCAACAGAAGAACAATAATTCTAAAAATGGTAGAAAGAAAAGTTTTTCCTATGAAACCATAGCATCAGTATCATTTATCCCAATGAGGAAAATGTGTTTATGGTGCCCAATCATGAAAAGAAAGGAGATTCTTATGTGAATCCATGTCTATCCCCATTGAAAGATGAACTTTAATTCTAAATTGGTAGAAAGAAAGTTTTTATTATCAAACCAAGGCATCAATATCATTTATCCTAATGAGGAGAATATGTTTATGGTGTCCAATCGTGAAAATAATAAAGATTATTATGTAAATCAATGTTTGTCCAAATCGATAGATGAACATTAATTCTAAAAATGGTAGAAATAGAAGTCTTTGTTATGAAACCAAAGCATCAAAATCATTTATCCTAATGAGGAGAACATGTTTATAGTGCCCAATCATGAAACAAAAGGGGATTATTATGTGAATCCATGTCTATCCTAATTGAAAGACGAACTACAATTACAAAAATGGTAGAAAGAGAAGTTTTTCTTATGAAACCAAAGCATTAATATCATTTATCCCAATGAGGAAAATGTGTTTATGGTGCCCAATCATGAAAATAAAAAAGATTATTCTGTGAATCCATGTTTTTCCAAATTGATAAAGGAACATTAATTCTAAAAATGGTAGAAAGAGAAGTTTTTCTTATGATACCAAAGCATCAGTATCATTTATCCCAATGTGGAGAAAGTGTTTATGGTGCCCAGTCATGAAAACAAAGGAGATTATTACATGACTTCATGTTTGTCCAAATCAACAGATGAACATTCATTCCAAAAATGGTAGAAAGAGATGTTTTTCTTATGAAACCAAAGCATCAATATCATTTATCCCAATGCGAAGAATGTTTTTATGGTGCCTAATCATGAAAAAAAAGGATATTGTTATGTGAATCTAGGTTTATCCCAATTAAAAAGCAAATTTCAATTCTGAAACTAGTAGAAAGAGAAGTTTTCCTTATAAAACCAAAGCATCAATATCATTTATCCTAATGAGGAGAACGTGTTTATGGTGCCAAATCATGAAAATAAGGAGATTATTATGTGAATATGTGTCTGTCCAAATCGGCAGATGAACATTAATTCTATAAATGGTAGAAAAAGATGTTTTCTTATAAAACCGAAGTGTTGATATCATTTATCCTAATGAGGAGGATGTGTTTATTATGTCCAATCATAAGAAAATAGAGATTACTATGTGAATCCTTGTTTGTCTAAATTGATAGATGAACATTAATTCTAAAAATAGTAGAAATAGAAGTTTTTCTTATGAAACCAAAACATCAATATCATTTATCCCAACAAAGAGAATGTGTTTATGGTGCCCAATCAAGAAAAAAAATGAGACTATTATGTGAATCCATGTCAATTCCAATTGAAAAATGAAATTCAATTCTAAAAATGGTGGAAAAAAGTTTTTCTCATGAAACCAAAGCATCAATATCATTTATCCCAATGAGGAGAATGCGTTTATGGTGCCTAATCACGAAAAGAAAGGAGACTATTATATGAATCTATGTTTCTTCCAATTGAATTACATACACTAATTCTAAAAATGGTAGAAAGAGATGTTTTTCTTATGAAACCAAAGCTTCAATTTCATTTATCTCAATGAGTAGAATGTTTTTATGGTGCCCAATCATGAAAAGAAAGCAGATTATTATGGGAATCAATGTTTATCCCAATTGAAAAGTGAACTTCAATTCTAAAAATAGTAGAAAGAGAAGTTTTTCTTATGAAACTAAAGCATGAATATCATTCATCCCAATAGGGAGAATGTGTTTATGGTGCCTAATTATGAAAATAAAAGAGTTTATTCTGTAAATCCATGTTTGTCCAAATCGATAGATGAATATTAATTCTAAAATTAGTAGAAATAAAAGTTTTACCTATAAAACCAAAGCATCAATATCATTTACCACAATAAGGAGAAAGTATTTATAGTGCCCAATCATGAAAAAAAAAGAGATTATTATGTGAATCCATGTTTATCCCATTGAAAGATGAACTTCAATTCTAAAAGTAGTAGAAAGAGAAGTATTTCATATGAAACCAAAGCATCAATATCATTTATCCTAATGAGAAGAATGCGTTTATGTTGCTCAATCATGAAAAGAAAGAAGATTATTATGCGAATCCGTGTTTGTCTAAATTGATAGACAAACATTAATTCTAAGCATAGTAGAAAGAGAAGTTTTTCTTATGAAAACAAAGCATCAATATCTTTTACCCTAATGACAAGAATGTGTTTGTGGTACCCAAATATTGAAAAGAAAGGAGATTATTATTTTAATCCATGTTTATCCCAATTGAAAGATGAACTTCAACTCTAAAAATAGTAGAAATGGTAGTTTTTCCTATGAAACCAAAGAATCAATATCATTTAACCCAATAAGGAGAATGTGTTTATGGTATCCAATCATGAAAATAAAGGTGATTATTATGTGAATCCATGTTTGTCCAAATTGATAGACGAACACTAGTTCCAAAATTGGTAGAAAGACATGTTTTTCTAATGAAACAAAAGCATCAATATCATTTATCCCAAAAAGGAGAACATGTTTATGGTACCCAATCATGAATGGAATGGAGACTATTATGTGCATCTATGTTTGTCCAAATCGATAGATGAACATTAATTCTAAGAATGGTGGAAATAAAACTTTTTCTTATGAAACCAAAGCATCAATATCATTAATCCCAATGAGGAGAATCTATTTTTGGTGTACAATCTTGAAAAGAAAGGAGATTATTATGTGAATCCAAGTTTATCCTAATTGAAAGGTGAACTTCATTTCTAGCAATGGTAGAAAGAGAAGTTTTTCTTATAAAACCAAAGCATCAATATCATTTATCCTAATGAGGAGAATGTGTTTATGGTGCCCAATCATGAAAACAAAGGAGATTATTATGTGAATCCTTGTTTGTCCAAATCGATAGATTAACATTAATTCTAAAATGGTAGAAATATAAGTATTGATGAACATTAATTCTAAAATGGCAGAAATAGAAGTATTTCTTATGAAACCAAAGCATCAATATCATTTATCCCAATGAGGAAAATGTGTTTTTGGTGTGCAATCATGAAAAGAAAGGAGATTATTATGTGAATCCAGGTTTATTCTAATTGAAAGATGAACTTCAATTCCAAAATTGGTAGAAAGAGAAGTTTTTCTTATGAAACCAAAGTATCAGTGTCATTTATCCCAATGAGGAGAATGTGTTTATGGTTCCCAATCATGAAAATAAAGGAGATTATTATGTGAATTCGTGTTTGTCCAAATCGGCAAACGAAAATTAATTCTAGAAATGGCAGAAAAAGATGTTTTTCTTATGAAACCAAAGCATCAATATTATTCATCCAAATGAGAAGGAAGCATTTATGGTGTCCAATCTTGAGAAGAATAGAGATTCCTCAGTGAATCTATGTTTGTTTAATCGATAGATGACCATTAATTCTAATAATAGTAGAAATAAAAGTTTTTCCTATGAAACCAAAGCTTCAATATCATTTACCCAATGAGGAAAATATGTTTCTAGTGCCTAATCATGAAAAAAAAAGGAGACTATTGTGTGAATCCATGTCAATCCTAATAGAAAAATGAAGTTTAATTCTAAAAATGGTAGAAAAAAGAAGTTTTTCTTGCGAAACCAAAGCATCAATATCATTTATCCCAATGAGGAGGATGTGTTTATGGTGCCTAATCATGAAAAGAAAAGAGATTATTATATGAATCCATGTTTGTCCAAATCAAATTACATACATTAATTTTAAAAATGGCAGAAAGATGTTTTTCTTATGAACCCAAAGCATCAATATCATTTATCCCAATGAGGAGAATATTTTTATAGTGCCCAATCATGAAAAGAAAGGAGATTATTATGTGAATCCATGTTTATTCCAATTGAAAAATGAACTTCAATTCTAAAAATAGTGGAAAGAGAAGTTTTTCTTATGAAATCAAAGGATCAATATCATTCATCCCAATGAGGAGAATGTGTTTATGGAGCCCAATCATGAAAATAAAGGAGTTTATTATGTGAATCCGTGTTTGTCCAAATCAATAGATGAACATTATTTCTAAAAATGGTAGAAATAGAAGTTTTTCCTATGAAACCAAAGCATCAATATCATTTATCCCAAAGAGGAGAATGTGTTTATGGTCCTCTATCATGAAAAGAAAGGAGATTATTATGCGAATCCATGTTTATCCAAATTGACAGATGAACATTAATTTTAAAAATGGTAGAAAGAGGTGTTTTTCTTATAAAACCAAAGCATCAATATCTTCTATCCAATGCGGAGAATGTGTTTATGGTACCCAATAATGAAAAGAAAGGAGATTATTATGTAAATCCATGTTTGTCCAAATCGATAGATGAATTCTAAAAATGGCAGAAACAGTAGTTTTTCTTATGAAACCAAACCATCAATATCATTTATCCCAATCAGGAGAATGTGTTTATGGCGCCCAATCATGAAAAGAAAAGAGATTATTAGGTGAATCCTTGTTTATCCCAATTAAAAGACGAATTTCAATTCTAGAAAAGGTAGAAAGAGAAGTTTTTCTTATGAAACCAAAGCATCAATATCATTTTTCCTAATGAGGAGAATATGTTTATGGTCCTTAATCATGAAAAGAAAGAAGATTACTATGTGAATCCAGGTTTATCCCAATTGAAAGGCGAACCTCAATTCTAAAAATGGTAGAAAGAGAAGTTTTTCTTTTGAAACCAAAGCATCAATATCATTTATTTCGATGAGGAGAATATGTTTATGGTGCTCAAACATGAAAAGAAAGGAGATTATTATCTGAATCCTTATTTATCCTAATTGAAAGACGAATTTCAACTCTAGAAGTGGTAGAAATAGAAGTTCCTCTTCTAAAACCAATGCATCAATATCATTTATCCCAATGAGGAGAATGTGTTTATGGTGCCCAATCATGAGAAGAAAGGAGATTATTATCTGAATCCATGTTTAGGCCAATTGAAAGATAAACTTTTATTCTAAAAATGTAGAAATAAAAGTTTTTCATTTGAAACCAAAGCATAAATATCATTTATCCAATAAGGAAAATGTGTTTATGGTGCCCAATCATGAAAAAAAAGGAGATTATTATGTAAATCTATGTTTATCCTAATTGAAAGATAAACTTTAATTCTAAAAACTGACAAAATTAAAGCTTTTCTTATGAAACCAAAGCATCAATATTATTTAACCCAGTGAGGTGAATGCATTTATGGTGCCGAATCATGGAAAGAAAGGAGATTATTATTTGAATCTATGTTTGTCCAAATTGACAAACACACATTAATTCTAAAAATGGTAGAAAGAGATGTTTTTCTTATGAAACCAAAGCATCAATATCATTCACCCTAATAAGGGGAATGTGTTTCTAGTGCCCAATCATGAAAAGAAAGCAGACTATTATGTGAATCCATATCAATCCCAATTGAAAAACGAAGTTCAATTCTAAAAATGGTAGAAAAAGAAGTATTTCTTATGAAACCAAAGCATCAATATCATTTATCCCAATGAGGAGAATGTGTTTCTGGTGTCCAATCATAAGAAGAATAGAGATTAATATGTGAATCCGTGTTTGTCTAAATCAATAGATGAACATTAATTCTAAAAATGATAGAAATAAAAAGTTTTTCTTACAAAACCAAAACATCAATATCATTTATCCCAATGAGAAGAATGTATTTATGGTGCGCAATCATGAAAAGAAAGGAGACTATTATGTGAATCCATGTCAATCCCAATTGAAAAATGAAGTTCAATTCTAAAAATGATGGAAAGAGAAGTTTTTCTTATGAAACCAAAGCATCAATATCGTTTATCCCAATCAGAAGAATATCTTTATGGTGCCCAATCATGAAAAGAAAGGAGATTATTATATGAATCTGAGTTTGTCCAAATCGAATTACGTAGATTAATTCTAAAATTGGTAGAAAGATGTTTTTCTTATGAAACCAAAGCATTAGTATCATTTATCCCAATGAGGAAAATGTTTTTATGGTGCCTAATGATGAAAAGAAGGGAGATTATTATGTGAATCCATGTTTATTCTAATTGAAAAATGAACTTTAATTCTAAAAATAGTAGAAAGAGAGTTTTTCTTATGAAACCAAAGCATCAATATCATTTATCCCAATGAGGTGAATGTGTTTCTGGTGGTCGATCATGAAAAAAAAGGAGATTATTATGTGAATCCATGTTTATCCTAATTGAAAGACGAGCTTCAATTCTAGAAATGGCAGAAATAAAACTTATTCTTCTTTAACCAAAGCAGCAATAACGTAAATCCCAAGAAGGAGATTTTGTTTACGGTGCCCAATCATGAAAGGAAGGGAGATTATTATGTGAATCTAGGTTTATCCCAATTGAAAGAAGAACTTCAATTCTAAAAATGATAGAGAGTGAAGTTTTTCTTGTGAAACTAAAGCATCAATATCATTTATCCCAATGAGGAAAATGTGTTTAAGGTGCCCAATCATGAAAACAAAGGAAATTATTATGTGAATCCGTATTTGTCCAAATCGATAAATAAACATTAATTCTAAAAATGGTGGAAATAGAAATTTTTCTTATGAAACTAAAGCATCAATATCATTTATCCCAATGAGGAGAATGTGTTTATGGTGCCAAATAATGAAAAGAAATGAGATTATAATGTCAATCCACATTTATCCCAATTAAAAGATGAACTTCAATTCTAAAAACGATGGAAAAAAAGTTTTTGAAATGAAACAAAAGCACAATATCATTTATTCTAATGAGAAGAATGTGTTTATGGTGCTCAATCATGGAAAGAAAGGAGATTATTATGCGAATCCGTGCTTGTCCAAATCGATAGACGAACATCAATTCTAAAAATCGTAGAAAGAGATGTTTTTCGTATGAAACCAAAACATCAATATCATTTATCCCAATGTGGAGAATGTGTTTGTGGTGCCCAATCATGAAAAAAAAGGAGATTATTATGTGAATCTGTGTTTTTCTAAATCGATAAGTGAACATTAATTCTAAGAATTGTAGAAATAGAAGTTTTTCTTATGAAACCAAAGCATCAATATCATTTATCCCAACGAGGGGAATTTTTTTATGGTGCCCAATCATAAAAGGAAAAGAGATTATTAAGTGAATCCAATTTATCCTAATTGAAAGACAAACTTCAATCCTAAAAATGGTAGAAAGTGAAGTTTCTCTTGTAAAACCAAAGCATCAATATCATTTATCCCAATGAGGAGAATGTGTTTATGGTGCCCAATAATGAAAATAAAGGAGATTATTATGTAAATCCAGGTTTACCTTAATTGAAAGATGAACTTTTATTCTAAAAATGGTAGAAAGAGAAGTTTTTCATATGAAACCAAAGCATCAACATCATTTATCCTAATGAGAAGAATATGTTTACGGTGACCAATCATGAAAATAAAGGAGATTATTATGTGAATCTATGTTTATCCAAATCGATATGTGAACATTAATTATAAAAATTGTAGAATAGAAGTTTTTCTTATGAAACCAAAGAATTGTAGAATAGAAGTTTTTCTTATGAAACCAAAGAAATTGTAGAATATAAGTTTTTCTTATGAAACCAAAGCATCAATATCATTTATCCCGATAAAGGGAATGTGTTTATGGTGCCCATTTCATGAAAAAAAAAGAGATTATTATGTAAATCTAGGTTTGTCCCGATTAAAAGACGAACTTCAATTCTAAAAAAGATAAAGGTGAAATTTTTCTTATGAAACCAAAGCATCTATATCATTTATCCCAATGAGGAGAATGTGTTTATGGTGCCCAAAAATGAAAATAAAGCAGATTATTACGTGAATCCATGTTTGTCCAAATCGACAGATGAACATTAATTCTAAAAATGGTAGAAAGAGAAGTTTTTATTATGAAACCAAACCATCAATATCATTCACCCTAATGAGGCGAATGTGCTTGTAGTGCCTAATCATGAAAAGAATGGGATTGCTATGTGAATCCGTGTTTGTCCAAATCGATAGATGAACATTAATTCTAGAAATAGTACAAAGAGAAGTTTTTATTATGAAACCAAAGCATCAATATCATTTATCCCAATGTGGAGAATGTGTTTATGGTGCCCAATCATGAAAAGAAAGGAGATTATTATATGAATCTAGGTTTATCCTAATTGAAAAATGAACTACAATTCTAAAAATGATAGAAAGAGAAGTTTTTCTTATGAAACCAAAGCATTAATATCATTTATGCCGATGAGGCGAATGTGTTTATGGTGCCCAATCATGAAAATAAAGGAGATTATTATGTGAATCCATGCTTGTCCAAATTGACAGACGAGCATTAATTCTAAAAATGGTAGGAGGAGAAGTTTTTGTTATGAAACCAAAGCGTCGATATCATTTATCCCAATGAGGAGAATGTGTTTATGTTTCCAAATCATGGAAATAAAGGAGATTATTATGTGAATCCATGTTTATATCTGCATCGAATGACGAACTTCAATTCTAAAAATGACAGAAAGAAAAGTTTTTCTTGTGAAACCAAAGCATCAATTCCATTTATCCCAATGAGGAGAATGTGTTTATGGTGTCCAATCTTGAAAATAAAGGAGTTTATTATGTGAATCCCTATTTGTCCAAATCGATAAAGGAACATTAATCCTAAAAATGATGGAAAGAGAGGTTTTTCTTATGAAACCAGGGCATCAATATCATTTATCTAAAGAGGGGAATGTGTTTATAGTGCCCAATCATGAAAAGAAAAGAGATTGTTATGTGAATCCATGTTTATCCCAAATGAAATACGAACTTTAATTCTAAAAATG